>JAJOZX010013503.1:0-92710 GCA_023014485.1 Bathynomus jamesi
GCCTCAAAACACAATTTTGTTGCGATCCTATGAAAAAAACACAAGAATAATTTTCTGTAACATCAAAAAAGTAAACTCTGCCATGGCAGCTGCAAGCTATGGAATTTTGGAAGAAAATCAATTACTATGCAGCAATTGCTATGTCACAATTAAAAGAAGCCAATTGTATTAGAACATGTTCAATGTTCATCCAGAGAGCCGGAACCTGCGCCAGACATACTTAATGAATCTATGGAGCGAAGCAGTAGCAATTCCACGAATCCACCACCATTGGAAGAAGTTGTCATTCAAGACAGGCAATTCAATAAAGATTTCCTCAGTGACAATATTTTACCTTTATTTGATGAAAGCCCTATTAAACAGGTAATAAAACAATAGAGACTCCGTTCAGGACATTTGTTTCTTAATGCCAAATTCGTAGTTTCTGTTTTTAAATATTAGCATCAGCACTTGAATACATATATACAAAATATTTGATATTTGATTATTTCACGCAACCTAAATTTATGAATTTGTTTTTACAGCTGGATTGAAGCCGGGACAAAAACAGATAAAGGCTTCTACGAAGTTGTAGATGTAGAGCTTTCTTGCAAAAATGTCTGAGTGAACCTATTACTTCTATCAAAGGTACTCAACAAATTACATCGCTTCGTCCCAATTTCCAAGAATTCGTTGAAGGTTTATCCACTCTCTCAGAGTGCACAGTCAGTTGAAATAAGAGAGCTCATTGGAGTTTCTGCTTCGGTTCAAGAACATAATACTGTCTCTCAACATGAAATTGAAACAGGCTCTTTTGTGGGTTGTATGTATGAAAATAAACTATGGCTCGGATTAGTCCAGTCCTTTGACTGTGATTATGATGATTTATGATAAAATTTCTCCATCCTTCAGGCGTATGTCCCTCATACGTTTTTCCTGCACAAGATGATGTTTGTCACATTCCAACAGAAAATAATTTGGGAGTATTGAAGCAAGTTTACGAGGAGGAACAAGAATACAATACATTTTTCCGCTTCAAGAATTAAATAACTTTTCAAAGAAGATAAAATAAATTCTATCGAATATATACTATTTAAGTGTGTCTATATAATATTTCTAAAACTTTTATCTAAGATTTGTGTATCTACTTAATAGTTATAAAAATCTTTTCAAATTCTTTTTTCTTATTATTAGTGTCTAAAATTTGGAGTCACTGGATGAGAATACTGTCTCTTAATTCATTCTCAAAGACTTGTGTACGTGTAGTATTAGGAAGAGTATTTTATACTCTGATAAGCGCTTTATAAATTAAACATTATTATTGTCAATATATTCTGTCCCTAAATATAAGAGAGGTTATGTATGTACATTGTACATTATACATATTTTAAAAGATTTTTTCTCCTTTGGTTTATCTACATGTATTTTTTATATGAATTGAAAATTCTCTTTTTTTGGACCACAAGTCTGTAAAAAATCTTCGTTATCTGAAAAAAAAATTATTACTTAATTTCAAACTCAGTTTTGAGCCTAATAATAAACTATAAGCTGACGTTTTATTACTTATTATGGTGTACATACATCAAATAAAATTTTTTTATTCTTGGTCTTTTTTTTGAAAAATGATATCTTCGCTGCCAAATCGCAAAAGAAAAAAAAATTGACATTTTTTCCAAAAAATCATAATTTTATTTTTGTTACCCTAAAAAATGATACATATTTAGAAACGTGTTAATTTTACATATTTTATCATTTAAGACTTATTACGCTACCACAATTAGCAGCTGAGATATTTACGTTTGAAAATTGTTGGTTTTTTCAGGGCTGTGGAGTCGGAGAGTCGTGGAGTCGGAAGTAAATTCATTGCTAGGGGAGTCGGAGTCGGTAAAAATGGACTGACTCCGACTCCTTTTTTTTATGATATACTTTATATTGGTTCAGGTTAAAGCTCCTAATAGGAGCTTTAACCTCCTATCTTGCATTATAGTTATTTTATGATGATTCCCCTACATCGATCTTTCTAGGAGCTTTTCCCGCATATCACTAATTACTGTTGATTTTCTTTTCAGAAATTTATATTTGAATACATTCTGCGTAAGCTAATTCTAAATTTTTATTTTCAAAAGCCCCTTATAAAATGGCTAAGAACACTCAGGTTAAATCTAGTGTTTTTGAATACTTTACCATAACCACAGATGAAAAACATTTTGCGTGTCAATGTGTGGTTGAAGATGAAGATGATAGTGGTGATAATGAAAAACTCTGTGAAAAAAAGATAAGTACTTTCAGTGGTTTCGATAGGAATGCTCCAACAAGAGCTTCAAATTTAAAGAGACATTTACAGCGTTTCCACCCAAAAACCTTAGATATTGTTAATGAAAAAGATAAGGCATACAACGTACAGTAAAAGCAGCAGTATCAAGGGCCTTGGCCTTGGATGCCATAATGGCATAGCTACAACCATTAAGACTTAAATTAGAGAAATTGAGCTTAAAAAGTAGCCTGATGATTCACTTGGTAGTGATGAAATGCCATTCTGGGTTAATATAATCAAAGTATATTTTATATTATTATTTAGAGGCAGGAGTTGGAGTCAGCCCTTCTAAAATTCTAGGAGTCAGAGTCGGAGGCTTGGTCTACCGACTCCACAGCCCTGGGTTTTTTCACTTGGCCAATATTTGGTCAAGCCATAAAATTTGACCAACTTGACCAATTTTAAAAAAAATTCAGATTTTTGTAATTTGGACCAAAACCAACCCTCGCACCAAGTTTCATGAATTTTGGAGATGGGGGAGTGTACATTTGGCACTTTCATTTGTCTATTTGTCCTGGAATTACCCCAACATGAAGCTACTTCATCCTATTCGAGTCTTCACATTTTAAATTGGTGATTCCCAACATTTTTTTTGGCTAAAAGCACTCCAATGCTATTTTTCTTCGATAGCATCCTAGAGGATTTTTGTCTGCCACTGTTCAACATTCAGCACCCCCCCCCCCCCCCACCCCAAAAAGACAAATAAAAAACAAGGCTCAAAACTTGAAGTAGGCCTATCCCAAATATTAGGAATAGAATTTTGTGTCATGATGACAAACGTAATCAAATAAATCTTACGTTTAATGAACTAAAATATTGTATAAAAGAAAACATTTATAAATCAAGCGCGCAAACTGGAATTTTGTCAATTGTTCCAGACTATCCCAATAGTCAATTTTTTTAGTACCCTGCCAGAATACGAGTAGATTCTGTATTTTGCAATTGGGTAATGGCAAAAAATTTACTAGCTACTCATCAGGATACCCAGAATTTCAAGGCCCCCATCCCCCAGATAAAAAATAATAATAACTTCAAACTAAACCCAGTTTCCACATTTTTTTTTATGCAGGAAGGAGGGAACAAGAGAGAACCCTGACAAAAATGCCCCACCCCCGATGAGGGAGGGAGGAGGGAGGGAGGGGGAAGGGAGGGAGGGACAAAATCAAGATCAAAAATTTTTGAGTCCAGATGTAATAAAGTGGAAATAAATTGCAAATGTTTTTTTCACTTGAAATTTCCACATGTTCAGTAACTGAATTTTTTTCAATTATTTTTTTTGTAATTTTCATTAAATTGTCTTGTACCTTTGTCAAAAAATGCTGATTTAAATGACCAAAATATCTTTATGCAAAATTGTTAACCTTTAAACGTAAAAAGAAATTAAGAGTGAATGACCATCAAAGTAAAAAAACGAGTAATTCAAGGTCATATAGCTAAGTTTTACTGTAGCTGACTCATTCTTTAATCCAAATAATTTGCCAAATTCTCTAAACTGGCATTTAAAGACAATTTAATTGGGCTTAAAATACTCACCATACATCTGAACAGTACTTTGTGTCTCCTGTACTAGTCCCGCGCAAAACTTGCGTTTCACGCAAGATATGAAGTACTTTTTACTAGAAAAATTTTCCGAGTGGTAGCCTTTTTTATATGGTTGATTAAGTTAGAGTTGAAGAGTTATTTTGTCCATATGTCTTTCTCGTAGTTAATTCAAATCTTGGTACAATAAGTGACAAATTGCTCACTGCAAATTTCCCTTCTTCTCTTCTTTTAAAACATTTAACAAACATGAAACTTGCTTAGTAACTGCATTATCAATTCTCAACAAATTTACTTCAGACTTGGCTTAGTATCTAGTTTTAAATTAATACGAAATATAATCTGGAAAAAAAAATAAATTGAGCCTAAATCTCAAAATTAGTGTGGATTTAAATTGTAATTGAAACTTAAAAACAGGTTACTTGCAAGGGAGACTATGGGACTACAGTACTATACTTGAATTTTCTTTTGAAACAAACAATCTGGAAACTCTCAAATAATGGCAATGTTATAGAGAAAAAGCATTATCTGGTAAAACTCCCAATTAACAGCACAGTCTGCAGCAGCACATAGTTGTCTGGCTGGCCACTTGGTGTCAGTGGCATGCTGATTACATCCTGATCCTTTTCAAGTAACCTTCCTCAAGTTCCTTGATGCTCTAGGCACTATAAGAACTATTCTATCTTCATTTTTATTACTGAATTTATAAAATATGAAGCCAAATGACTAAATCCTTTAGTAGAAGCTGCTCAAATAGTTTCTGCCCTTCCTCCAACTCAGTCAGTGTGTAGAGGCTCTTTTCATCTATGCACTTCATTCTCAATGATTTGAGGTCATCTTTGTCAGAAACCTCCTTAAATAACATTTGGTTTTCGAAGTCTAATAGACTTAACTGAAATTAGAAAAAAAACATTGTCAACTTCAGTTAAATGATTTAAACTTTTTTTTTTACAAGTGATGAAAAGGGTTATAAATTTTATTTAGTTACCATATGGATATACAAGAAATAGCTAGCATTTCATTTTGCCAATATTAAAGATAGATTCTACAGTGATCAGGTTAAAAATTTTCTTATTATGCACACACTCATACCTTGGATAATAATGATCTAGAGAACATGGTTCCATAGATATGTGTCGGTGTATTTGTGAACATAGTTTTGAAGTACACTGATTTATCTTAACTTATGCAGGTCATCAGAATGCAGTCGAGGTAGTAGCATTGCTGCCCACACTAACTCCACTGGTGCTACTCAATTTTATCATGGAATGTCTCACCATCCATGCATTCTTGTTGAACATGGTGCCCCCAAAGCATTCCCTTTCCCAGTCAGTGGAAACGCTAGTGTTAAGAAAAAGCATGCATTTTCATTAAAAGGGAAGTTAGAAATAGTGAAGTAGAAGTGGGTGAACAGTATGCACATGTTGCACACTTAGCTATATGGTGTGAACAAGTTTACAATAAGGACAATTTTGAAGGAGGAGGAGGAGATTAAGAAGGGAGAGTGAAGGGGCATCAATGGTAATCAACCTGACTGCTAGAGTGCAGCATAATCTACTCATCCCCAAGATGGACAAAGCTCTGTTTATAACCCCTGAATGTAAGCTCTCGACATAATCCCTTATTTTCCATAAGGTTAGTTATTTAGATAACAGATTTGCAGTGCACAGTACCTTTGACACCCCCCTAACCCCAGCATAATCCAAGGTATATTTGTATATATCTAGAAATAGTATTTCATTTTTGTAATATATTAAAAGTAGATTCTAGATGTATAAAGTGTTTGTACTTTGTAGGCCCTATAACTATTAGACAATACCACAACTAGTACCATTTTGAAAAGTTGGTAATATCAGTATCACTTAGTCACAAATACCAGTATTATCTAGTATATTGCTAGTACTCAGCCCCTAGTCCAGAATTATCATAGTTACTCATATAGGTTACAGTAGCTAAAGTGATGTTACAGTAATTAGTTTTATTACTCAGTAAAATAAAATAATTTTCTTATTTTCATAAATTGAATACCAATATTTAAAGTACCTAATTAGTTTTCCTTATGGTGAAGATATTTTCTTTCTTCAACAATTTAAACAAAAAAAATTTTCATTAAAATTTCAATGATGTACTAGTATATATACAGGGTGGGGCACGGGAATCAAGTGTTTTTTGAATAGCTAGTAATCGGCCATTAGGAATGGGAGGGGCGTGCGGTAGGTAGCATTCCATTCCTGGGTTCATAGCATTTAACTTTAACTAACACTCACCTTTATCTTTCAGGTGCCATCATGGAGCAGTGGACGTTAGAACACCGCATGTTCGCGTATGATCATTTTGTTAGGAGTGGCGAGTCAGTGACAGCAGTTCAGCGTGCGTTTCGCCGCAGATTCAACATTCATCGAAATGACTCTGTTCCCGCTCGTGACACAATCTTATGTTGGGTTAACAATCTTCGAACAGGAGGCTCAATAATGAAAACAAAACCGAAGGGGCCGCAACGCACTGTGCGTACTCCAGAGAACGTTGAAAGGGTCAGACAAGCGATGTTGCAAAGCCCAGGCCGCTCTGCTCGGAGACATTCAGCTGCACTCGGAATCAGCAATCGTACTGTTAGACGGATTTTGCATGAAGAATTACATTTTCACCCATACAAGTTAGCGATGGTGCAGGAATTGAATGTAAACGATTGCCCCCAACGACTGAATTTTGCACAGGAAATGCTTGCACTTTATGAGCAGAATGAAAACATGATGGTGGTAATGAGTGATGAAGCCCATTTCCACCTTAATGGGGCCGTCAACAATCAAAACTGTCGGTATTGGGCTGCTGAAAATCCGCGACAACTCCATGAAAAACCGCTGCATAGCCCTAAGGTTACAGTTTGGTGCGCGGTGGGAAAGTTTGGCGTCATCGGTCCCTATTTCTTCAAACAAAATGGGGTTACCGTTACCATAACATCTGGGCGTTACATTGAGATGGTGAACACCTTTTTCATCCCTGAGTTACGAAGAAGGCGTATTGCTCATCGACATTTGTGGTTTCAGCAAGATGGGGCCACGCCACACACCGCCAGAGCGTCAATGGCTGTTCTTCGCCCCCCGTTTCCCAACCATCTCATTTCGAGATTTGGTGACATTGCATGGCCCCCTCGGTCCCCTGACTTGTCCACATGTGACTTCTTTCTATGGGGGTACCTCAAGTCACGTGTCTACGAGGACAAGCCCCGTACATTAGATGCATTGAAGGAAGCGATCCGTCAACAAATCATCCAAATCAACAGAGACCTGCTGGGAAGAGTGGAGGCCAATTTTCGTAAACGCCTTCAACAATGCGTCGATGGCCAAGGACATCATATGCCAGATATAATTTTCGGTACATGATTATTATGACATGAAATGCTATGTTCTTACGAATGTTGTTCTACCAATATATTTTCTTTACAAAAATAAATATCATTTTCCTAATTATTCCAAAAACACTTGGTTCCCGTGCCCCACCCGTTACAATTTGAGTTTATAAACTCATTAAAATACCTTATTTAAAATAAATTCAACATAATAAGATGGTTTAATATAAAAATTATAAAGTTCAACTTAATATAGAATTATTAATAATTGCAAACCAGGTTAAATGGTTGTAGTTTATACTACAACGGTTGTAGTTTATACTACAACTGGGATACAACTATATGAACATACCATAGATTAGGGTAATTGGGCCCACCCTAAGTTAATTGGTTTATTATGCTAATATTGAAGAAATTATTTTTTTATATATGTTTTTAGATATGCATTTGAATCCTTAATAATTACTTAAGAAATAACGTGCATCTTAACAGTTTTTAAGAATTTGCAGGAGCATATTTTTCCACAAGTGTTTTTTGCAAAATTTTTCACTTTCTGGATCATGGAAAATACTAGGCATTAGTGCAACATGAAGGAAAATAGCTATGTATGTAATTTTTTTTTTGTATAAACTACAAATATAATAAGGTAGCCATCAATGAAGTTTTAACTTGTCTACCAATTGTGGGTCTAAATAGAACTCTCTGGGTTATTGGGCCCACTTTCTGTGGGGTAAATGGGCCCAAGTAGGTTCTTGGTGATATTGTAGTGGGCAGGCCCACTAACAGGATAGGTTAATGTTCATGAAACAAATATATACAGTATATTACTTTATTTCTATAATAAAACAAACATTTGTATTGTGGGAAAATAAAGCGGCAAATAATTATACCATACGTATACCAGATACTAATAAACTAAAAATTATCAAGGAAGAATTAATTAATTAAAGTGATATTTTCTGTTATGCTAGTCTTATTTACAGCTTACTGCATTAAAGGTATTCTATTGTCACATATTTTATGTTTTTCTGGAACCATTTGTTTCATCTCTGCTACTTTAAAACCATATTTTGACCTCTGAGCCCATTAGCCCCATTTCATGGGGCAAATGGGCCTGGGTCTTATTTATAGTCTTGTTCATTTACTGTTAAAGATATTTTAATTTCTTTTGTATCATGCACAGCCCTAGCAACAATCTACCTACTTAATAGTAAAATAAAAATCAGAATTGTGCAGCATGTATTTTTATAATCTTCCAATAATATTAAAAAACCAGGCCCAATAGCCCTACTTTACAGTACTGTACTAACACTGTGATTGTACCCACTACTGAATTGAAAAATTATGCATTGACATTTTAAATTGGACACCAAGATCATGGGTTTTCTGCTAAATTTTACAATCTAAACAACTGGCACTGCCAGCAGCTTTATAATATTAGAAAAAGAGTATCATGGACTTAACATAATATATAAAAAGTTGAAGGCAATGGCCAGAAAATATAATTATGACCAATATATAATAATAAAAGCTGAAAAGATTTCTCCAAACTATCATTATTTTTGATGAACCTGGAGTCTTTGACTACAAGCAAGACAAACTAAGTCTACATCAAATTCCCTGTTGGGCCAAACAAACTACTAACTCAGCAACAAGACCCACATGTTAAAGGGGACTCAAAATGGGTTGTAGGTCCCTATCACTTGACTTTGCCCCAAAATCAATGCCAGTTCACCAAATTTGGAAGATACTACACTGAAAAACAAGTAGCTATATGGTAAATCTTAAGATCTCATCACCTGAATTTTGAAAAAATAACTATATGGCCATAATCTACATAATACACCACCTTTTTTTTTCAAGAGTACTGTTTTTTGTGCAAATACATTATAAGCAAGTTATTATTAAATATAATATCTCATTGCTATTCATTCATGTGCTCAACCAATCTTGTGATGACATGTATTACCACTGTGGCTGCGAGGCAGTTATTCATGATATTTTTGTTAATTTTAATGAAAATAACAAAACTTAACCTAAGAACATAAGAAATTTTTATAGTGGGCACACTAGGGGCCACTTCAGCCCATCGAGGTGGCTCCACTATGTAAAAACTGCCTGTACATTGGCAACAACTAATTAATTATCAATTTAAAACTAATTAATTATCAATTTAAAACTAAAGATAGAATCTCTGGATCCAGAGGATCAGTCATAATAGGCTACCCTACTATCCACAAATATGTTACACTCTATATCTATTTATAACTGACATGCAAATATATCAGATCCAGAGAATCCAGTCAATTTCATTACAGTACCCATCAATACCAGTACCTTGCCAACCAAAAATAAGTCACAGTCCATATCAATTGCGGACCAAGTCACAATTTACAACCATATACATTACAATATATATACTTAGGAGGAAAAGTGTAGGTGTGGCTGTAAAGACTGTACAGTAATGTTGAAATGTGTGCGCACCCATTTTGGGTCTCCCATTTAAAGGTGTTTGTGGGGCAAGTGAAGATCATGAGTTTTTCAATACCTCACAGTACTATGGGGGGCACCGCTCGGCAGAGGAATCTCTTTAACCCTTTAACCCCGGGCTTGGCTCTGAAGCCAACGGTCTCGCTGTGCCCGTGAAACGGCGTTGGCTTAGAAGCCAACACATGACCAGCGTGCTGTGTCAGATACACAGTTTTGGCTTACAAGCCAACAGTGACGTAGCAGACCATGATTGGTTGCAGATTTGACATATGACGTAAATAATAATCTCATTGGCTGAAACAGTGGGTAGGGCCAAGCGGGTTGGCCGTCTCTTTCAAATACATCATTGACTTATTATTTTTCATGAAAAGTGTCAGTTCCAATTGATTGATTTACAAGGATGAATGTGCCAAGTACAAGTGGTGTGGGCAGTAGGCCCAGGAAACAAAATATTAGTGACAATCAGATAGCCCAAATGCTTGATGACTTGAGTGAGGAGGAAGAAAGATTTTCTGATACTGAACAAAGTGAAACACAAGGTGATGATATAAGTGTTAGTGAATCTGATAATGACGAAACAAATACAATTGAATGGGATGTGTTGGAATTTTCTCCGCATAAATACGTATTTGAAGGAAATCCGGGTATTACAGATGACTTTTTAGTTGCTGAGGATGCTCGAGAAAGTGAATATTTTTTGGCATATTTTGATGATGATGTTATGGACAAAATTATTAGTGAAACAAATAAATATTATAGGTTTGCTGTTCAAAATAATGCGGAATCTTTGAATTAAAAAATGAAACGTTGGGTGGATACAAATACAGAAGAAATGTACATGTTTTTTGGCCTGTTTATGCTCATGGCACATGTGAAAAAGCGCAGCATTTCTGAATACTGGACAAAAGATGAAATGCTTGCCACAGATTTTTTGGGGAAATATGACTTGAGATCGTTTTGTGGTTATTACAGTGCCTTCATTTTGAAAATAATGCTCAACCAAACACCAATGACAGACTCTGGAAAATTAGATATATAATGACTCATCTAAAAGATAAATTTTCAAAATATTTCCAACCATTTCAAAAACTCGTTATTCATGAATCGCTGGTCTTATTCAAAGGTTGGCTAGTATTCAAACAGTACATACCATCAAAGAGACATAGGTTTGGCATCAAACTTTTTGTGCTATGTGATTGTGAAACTGGACTTATTTTGGATCTAATTGTGTATACTGGTACAGACATTGATATACCCCAAAATGACAAGCTAGGCTTTTCTGGTGCTGTTGTAAAAAAGTTGATGGGGGAAAACTATTTAGGCAAAGGGCACTTCTTGTATACCGATAAGGAAAAATGATAGATAGTAGAAAAAAGGACTAAAACAAATGAGCCAGTTAGAAAACCAGACATCGTAGTAGACTACACCCACAACATGCGCCTCATAGACAAATCAGACATGCAAATCACGACAGTCGAGTGCGTTTGCAAATCAGTGAAGTGGTATAAAAAATTGTTTCTCATTTGATGGACTTAGTTATGCTAAATTGTTACAATATGTATCTAGTGAAAACTGGCAATGTACATCTAAGGCTAAAAGATTTTAGCCAAAATGTGATAAGACAAGTAATAGAAAGGTATGGTGCTTTGACAGCGGTAAGACTTGGCAGACAAAGCACAGGAAACATAGGCTTGTGGCAGTAAATTTCTCTGAAAGACATTATACAGCACATGTGCCACCTACTGGTTCCAGAGCAAAAGGTCAGCGTCTATGCCATGTCTGTTCAAACACCACAAAACACACACAAAAAAAGAAATATGTGACAATGTGGTGTCCAGAATGTAAAGTTGGGCTTTGCATAGGCGATTGCTTCCAAAGTTACCATACTCTGAAGCAATTTTGAAAGTTCAAACTTGCCTCGGAAACCAAAAATCACTGCTGGAAATGACATCACTGGTGAGTGTTATAATATATTTTACGTTACATAACAATAATATATGGTAAATATAAGGTTTACACCTCCATTATATCTATTCTTTTACCGCGTATATGATCATAATTAATTAAAAATGAATTTTTAAAAAATTTGATTTTTCTCAATTTTTTGCCCCCACGGGGACGGTGCTGGGCCGGTATACCCGGGGTTAAAGGGTTAAATGGGGTGTGTAAGGACAGAGAGTATCCCCTAACCCAAGATGCTGCCTCCCTATATCCCACAACACTTGTGTTGAGCTGTGGGATCTATCACCTAAATGCACATAATATATATGAAATAAACTAGTACCATTCATGCAATAAAAATGGGCTTAAACACTATCACCAGATGTCCCTTGCAGACATCAAACTATCCAACCTTCTTTTGAAAGAATCAAGTGTATCTGAAGTCACCACTTCTTCTGTCAGACTGTTCCAAAATTTAATTACTCTTTAAAACTGTTTTCTTAAATTTGTTTTACATCTCGGCTTAAATAATTTCATACTATGACCTCTAGTCTGGTTATTGTGATCTTTAATGAAAAGAGAATCAAAATCTATCTTATCCAACCCTTTTATCATTTCATACACCTATCATATCACCCCTTAACCTCCTCCTTTTTAATGAGAACATGTTTAGATACACCAGTCTTTCCTTATATGGCAATTGTCTTAGAGATGGGATCATTCTTGTTGCTCATTTCTGTACTTTTTCCAGTTTTTCAATATCTTGTATCAAATAGGGACTATTAAATTCAATACAGTATTTGAGGAGGGGTCTCACATATGAAATGTATAGTTGCTTTATAATATTGGGTGATTTGTATTCAATGTGTCTGTGCATGAGATTGAGTTTAGCATTTGCTTTATTTCTGATTTCCATACAGTGATTTAAGGGTTTAAGTTCATCAGTCACAGTGACACCCAAGTCTCTCTCTATCATCATTTTTAATCCAAATTCCATTCATATTGTATTCAAATTCTGGACTTTTTGGCTCAATATGCATAACCTTGCACTTATCAACATTAAATCTCATCTCCCACTTATCTACCCAGGCTGTTACTCTGTCTAAGTCTTTTTGTATTGTCATTGCTCCTGCTACTGACTTAACATTACGGCCTAATTTTGTATCATCAGCAAATTTTGAGGTTTTACATGATAGGCCCTTCTCTAGATCATTTATATAGACAACAAAAAGCAGAGGTCCCAGCACAGACCCCTGTGGGAATCCACTCAATACGGGTCTCCAAGTAGACTTATTTCCATTTAGATGAACTCTGGCTGAGAAACAGAAAACATTCTTCTATCCAGTCAGCTATATGACCTCTTATACCATGGGCTCTAACTTTTACCAACAATCTTGCATGAAGAACAGTATCAAATGCCTTTGCAAAATCTAAGTATACTATATCTACTGGCTCTTTATTGTCCAAATGCAATAGGACTCCATCATAAAATTCAATCAAGTTGGTTAGACAGGACCTTCCATTTCGAAAGCCATGCTGGCTATCATTTATAAGGTTGCACTCTTCAAGGAACTCAGTAACTTTACCTCTAATGATACTTTCGAGTAATTTTCAAATAATGGAGGTGAGGCTGATGGGTCTGTAGTTTTTTGCCAAGTTTCTATTTCCTTTTTTAAAGATTGGAGCCACATTTTTGCTTTCTTCCAAATCCTCTGGAATTTCAGTACATATCAATGATTTATTAAAAATAATTTCTAGTGCCTGTGCTATATTCTTTTTGGCAGCTTTTATGACTATTGGATGCATTTCATCTGGCCTTGGAGATTTTTCATTTTTAATTTATCTATTGCTTTTAGGATATCTAGTTTTGTTACCCTTAATTCATTTATTTCTCTATCTTGTCCTGGTAGTATAAGATCAGGAATATTATTTAAATTTTCATTTGTGAATACTGATGAGAAGTATTTGTTTAGTTCTTCAGTTTTTCAAATTAAAGTGACTGAAAAATTCTCAGGATTGTTTTTTGAATGCTTGGCTAGGCTTTTTTCCAGGTCTCATTTGCTATCTCTGATTGCTTTCTTGCAAATGCTTCTTTTACTTTTATATATTTTGGAGTGTGCCATTTTTAGTTCTTTTGAATTTATGAAATGCTTTTGTTTTTTCTCGATTGCTCTTTTTACATTGCAGTTTATCCAAGGTTGTTTTTTATTTTTCCCAGTTCTGATTTTACACTGTGGGATATGCTTCCTTTGTATGTTCATTATTATACTTTTAAATTTTCCCACATACTAGTTACTGTCTATTCAGGCTGTAGAATATCTGTCCAAACTGTCTGTTCAGGCTGTAGAATATCTGTCCAATTTATTAGACACAGATCATTTACTAGACCATTTATATTTCCTCTTTTAAAATCTGGGATTTCTACTTTGTTTCAGCTGCCTACTATTTGGTGAATACCGAATATTCAGCCCGAATAACGTTTTTTGCCTACCAAATATTCAGCCTGTTAAAAACTGACTGTTTGGCTTGCTTATTAAAACTGAATATTTGGAAAGGGTGTACAGTTGCCCTAACCAGGCATTCAATTAACCTAACCAGGCATTCAATTAACCTAACCAGGCATTCAATTAACCTAATGAGTCAATGTTATTCTTAAAAAATTTATGAATCACTTCAAACGGAGTAAGAGCACAACCTTCACACACTGTACCCATGGCTAGACTGAGACAATAGTGGACCAAAAATTATTATATGGCAGACCAAAAATTATTATATTTATTATCTCTGTTATTATCCATTTGCGATGGAAGTGGTATTAGAAAAAGTTGTCCGAAATGAAGAGATACAGCTAAACAACACATCAAATATGCAGTAGCTAATCAAGTTGTGATTGAAACTATAATAATACCACCTAACCAACCTAACCTAACTAACCCAACCTGCTAACAGGTTAGGTTAGGTTGGTAAGGTTAGGTTGGGTTAGGCAATACTAAGCCATGTGAAGATTAATAAAACTTACCTGGAATGGGTTTCACTATTCTGGAGGATAGAGCTTTGCTACTTCCCTTAGGAGGGCATGAAGGCACTCTTCCGTTCGATGTTCACTTATGAACATATACGGTATCTCAATCTCGCAACCATCACATTCAAAACCTTCACTAGCTTTAGCCATTGTCCTCAAACTGTGTGAAGCAAAGGAAATTCCTATGGCGCACATCACAAAAAGTGTCTAATTGGCCCAATCCAGCCATGTGACAATCTGAAAACAAGTGATACGTCCACAAAATGCATTACCATACATACAAACACAGAGCGCTAACATACACACATACACACAAACACAGAGCGCTAACATACATACATACATACATACATACACACACACACACACACACACACACAGTCTCCACGTAAAAATTATATATTAAATGAATTTTATAACCACGCACTAGCACAAAAAATGATTAGTGCCATCATGAAGAGCATGAAAAATAGTGCTAGTGAAACACAACCTCTCATTTCTCATTAGCCCCTGTGTCCAGACAAATATTAACCATATTTTTATAACAGTGCACCTAATTTGTTTAAAATTTTACTTTTCTAAAGTGCCATTTTTTTTTAGTAGTAGTAGTATTTTTTTTTATCATTATTTATATGAATAAAATTGATAAACTATTGATAAGTATTTGTGTTTTCCCTTTTATTTGTTCATTGTTTCTCATCTAAAGGTTGGAATGCATATATGCGTCATGTGGCATTAGAAGAAAAAAATACCAGACAGTGTCAAGAACACACAAGCATCATGCCTTAAAATTTACTTAGAACATTTCTATGTACCATAAAAGGTATTACCAATTAATAATGCAAGTATTTAAGGAGGATTATTAAAAAAAAATGAGAAGGCATTATGCGAAGATATAAAATCCCATGGTAGCAGTGAAGGTGTTAGAGTTATTGAAGCTTAAAGCTTTTAAAACTTTCTACTCTTTTTTACCCGGGGGACCCCCAGTGGGAACCGGGAGTTTTTGGGTGAGAAGAATCACCAAACCTAAAACAACCTAACCTAAAACCAGCTTTTAAAACTTTCTACCAGAGACCGGCGTAATAGTAAAGAAATACTGAGAGTTTAAGCTTCAATAACTCTCTAACAAATCATTTGCAATGGAAATGAGTATCATTTTTTAATTCAGCACATTGAAAACCAGCTTTTAAAACTTTCTACCAGAGACTGGTATAGTAGTAAAGAAATACCAAAAATTATGACTAGAGTAAATGGGCTCAGTCTAGGTAATAGGCATAATTAGGGCTCATATAGGCTAGCCTAATGGTAGCTTTCCAGTTTGCACAATATATCGCATCTAAAAAGTGCGGCAAACTTTGACAATTACTCTACCACAGCTTCATAATATACAGGGTGAGTCAAAAGTACGCCCGATTTCTGTTTTTTTTGTTTCGGCTGTCGATTCTTTCTGGGAAGTCATGTTGTTAATAATTGTCTTGCAGATTATTAATTTTCTTAGTTTATTTATTTTTTTTGTTTTTGTTTTGCAGGTTATTGCTGAGAGTTTGGAAAGTTACTGAATTTGCACCAAATTGAACCATGAATTACCTTTCAATGAATCAACGCAGTGTGGGCTGTGAACATTACTACAAATGTAATGAACAACCAATGATGGCAGCACGCCGTTTGGCACAGGAATTTGATATTAACCCACCCCAGGGAAGAAACATACAATTGATTGTCGAGAAATTTGAAGCAACAGGGTCAGTAGCCACTGCAAAGAAGTCCAGTCGTCCAAAATGGCAACGAATGTAGCTAAGGCTGAAGAAGCCATCAGGAGACCTGAACAAAGTCCGCAAAAGTCAACTCGCCATTTATCTGCAGAGTTGTGAGCCAATCAAGTGTTATCCGTATCCTTCACCAGAAAAAATGGAAACCTTACATTCCACACTTACTGCATGCCCTTCATGATGGAGATGATGACCGCCATCTTCAATTTTGTGAAGAGTTCTTAGCTAAACTTGACGAAGAGGACACAATGCTAGACAACATCTGGTGGTCAGATGAGGCATGTTTTTAAGCTTAACGGCACAATTAACAGACACAATTGTGTCTACTGGGCTGCAGAGAACCCAAGAGTGACAGTTGAGGAGGAGGTAAATTTACCTGGTGTGACAGTTTGGGCAGCCATATCTCCATTAGGGATAATTGGACCCTTTTTCTTGAGGGATCTGTCACTGCAGAAATTTACCTGGATCTGCTGCAAACCTTCTTATGGCCCAGGGTAAACAGATCAGGACTGTTATTTCCAGCAAGATGGAGCTCCACCTCATTATGGACGTCATGTTCGTCAGTGGCTTGATGAAAACTTTCCCGGAAAGTGGATCGGCCGCCATGGTCCGATCGAGTGGCCAGCATGCTCCCCAGACCTTACACCTCCAGATTTCTTTCTTTGGGGGCTCATGAAAGACCTTGTTTTTTATCGTGAAAAGCCTCGTACCATTCAGGAATTGAAGGCTCAAATCACTGCAAAGTTTGAGGAAATTGATATCGAACTCTGCAGGCATGTGTGCCACTCTGTGCCTGCTCAGCTGCAATTGTGCATCGATCACGAGGGAGGGCACTTTGAAAATTGCAAGTAAAACAGCTTGGTACAGTTCCGTAATAATTTTCCCCCGAATAAATGGTTAGATAAACATGTCTTCATTTATTTTTACCTTCTTGTACACTGTATACAAATGGCAAACAAACAATCAACTGACAGAAATCAGGCGCTACTTTTGACTCACCCTGTATTTAAAAATCCTGCGCACCAAAAACACTTGATTGAATTTTATGAGGGAGTCCTATTGCATTTGGACAATAAAGAGCCAGTAGATATAGTATAGGGCTACTTAGATTTTGCAAAGGCATTTGATACTATTCCTCATGCAAGATTGTTGGTAAAAGTTAGAGCCCATGGTATAAGAGGTCATATAGCTGATTGGATAGAAGAATGGCTGAGAAATAGAAAACAGAGTTCATCTAAATGGAAATAAGTCTACTTGGAGACCCGTATTGAGCGGAGTCCCACAGGGGTCTGGGTACTTTTTGCATTATCCTCCCAACAAAACCATAACAACATTATATAAAAAAATTAGTGTTGGGAGGATAATGCAAAGAACCGGGGTCTGTTCTGGGACTTGTGCTTTTTGTTGTCTATATAAATGATCTAGAGAAGGGCCTATCATGTAAAACCTCAAAATTTGCTGATGATACAAAATTACGCCATAATGTTAAGTCAGTAGCAGGAGCAATGACAATACAAAAAGACTTAGAGTAACAGCCTGGGCAGATAAGTGGGAGATGAAATTTAATGTTGATAAGTGCAAGGTTATGCATATTGGGCCAAAAATCCAGAATTTGAATGCAATATGAATGGAATTTATTAAAAATAATGATAGAGAGAGACTTGGGTGTCACTGTGACTAATGAACTTAAACCCTCAAATCACTGTATGGTAATCGGAAATAAGCAAATGCTAGACTCAATCTCATGCATACACACATTGAATACAAATCACCCAATATTATAAAGCAACTATACATTTCATATGTGAGACCCCTCCTCAAATACTGCATTCAATTTAAGTCCCTATTTGATACAAGATATTGAAAAACTGGAAAAGTACAGAAAACAAGCAACAAGAATGATCCCATCTCTAAGACAATTGACATATAAGGAAAGACTGGGCGTATCTAAGCATGTTCTCATTAAAAAGTCCAGGTTAAGGGGTGATATGATAGAGGTGTATAAAATGATAAAAGGGTTGGATAAGATAGATTTTGATTCTCTTTTCATTAAAGATCACAATAAACCAGACTAGAGGTCATAGTATGAAATTATTTAAGCCATGATGTAGAAACAAATTTAAGAAAACTAGTTTTACAAACATAGTAATTAAGTTTTGGAACAGTCTGACAGAAGAAGTGGTGACTTCAGATACGCTTGATTCTTTCAAAGAAGGTTGGATAGTTTGATGTCTGCAAGGGACATCTGGTGATGGTGTTTAAGCCCATTTTTATGCATGAGTGGTACTAATTTATTTCATATATATTATGTGCATTTGGGTGATAGATCCACAGCTCAACACAGGTGTTGTGGGATATAGGGAGGCAACATCTTGGGTTAGGGGATACTCTCTGTCCTTACACACCCTATTTAAAGAGATTCCTCTGCCGAGCGGTGCCCCCCCATAGTACTGTGAGGTATTGAAAAAATCATGATCTTCACTTGCCCCACAAACACCTTTAAATGGGAGACCCAAAATGGGTGCACACACATTTCTACATTACTGTACAGTCTTTACAGCCACACCTACACTTTTCCTCCTAAGTATATATATTGTAATATATATGTATGTAAATTTGACTTGGTCCACAATTGATATGGACCATGACTTATTTTTGGTTGGCACGGTACTGGTATTGATGGGTACCATAGTGAAATTGACTGGATTCTTTGGATCTGATATATTTGCATGTCAGTTATAAATAGATATAGTGTGTAACATATTTGTGGATAGTAGCCTATTATGACTTTGATCCTCTGGATCCAGAGATTCTATCTTTAGTTTTAAATTGATACTTAATTAGTTTTGTAAAAATTGGTTTATTGTCAATGTACAAGCAGTTTTTTACATAGTGGAGCCACCTCGATGGGCCGAAGTGGCCCCTAGTGTGCCCACTATAAAAATTTCTTATGTTCTTAAAAACCACTACCCACAGCCGCAGCCCTCTACAGCTGTAAACCTAAAGCACAGCCACAAAGTAACCTTTGCTTACCAATTTTCCAGAGTGGATACGCCATTTGCGCCACGATTTCAATCCAAATTTATGTAGGTGTAACTTAATTCTAAAGCAAACTTTGATATTTCAATTATAATTAAGCTTCGAAAGACATCATGATCATATGTTACAGCCCAGGCCTTAAGCTGCATGTTAAGTTAAAAGCCCAAAACCTAACAACCCTAATAGAATAGCTTATATAATAATTAGCCTAGGGCTTGATCTGTCATGGCATAGGTAGGCCTACTCGAGGTTAATCACTGAAATATTTATTTCTATTCTAGGCTTAGTTCTATCAGAGAGTCAGCCAACACGGTTAAAAAATAGTAGAAATGCAATTCAATCTCAACGGGTATATTCTAACAAATAGGCCTACATGTCACTTTAGATCATAGTTAATAGGGCCTACATAAGGCTAAGTCTGGCGTAAGCCCAGAAGCACCCCAAGCATTGGGAATTACTACCGCCCACCATTCGACATTACGTCTTGTTCCGTACTAAAAATAAATGCGAAGGTAGACGAACTGTAAGTTTAACTTTAACTTATATATAAAGGGTAGATGTAAAAAAAAACTTAATTGAAATTAATAACCGTTTATTTTGTAGGGATAGGTTCATATTTAATTCGTTTGTTAAATTTGCAAAGTTCAGTCTTCTATTTCATTGATAGGTTGACTAATGGATCAGTTTAAGGTGTTCGCCCTATGTAGCCTAAAGCAGAGAATACCCAACAGTCCCAACACTGTTTAATTTGTGCGGCTCCACTCCACAACACTGGGGAGCAGGTTCATGTTCGCATGATAAGCCTATATATATATTATATATGATGAATAAAACCACGAAGGAAAGGAAACACAGAATGGTGCTCAAGCGCTTTCGTCTAATGACATCCTCAGGAGTGTTTCTGAGGATGTCATTAGACGAAAGCGCTTGAGCACCATTCTGTGTTTCCTTTCCTTCGTGGTTTTATTCATCATAAGTATTTTTTCACGTGTTTCTTTCGTGAAATAATTTTCATATATATACAGGGCGTCCCAAAAAAATGTATACACACTTTGAATACTTATAAAGGCAGTGTTTATTAAAATACATTTCATTTTCAAAATGTAATAGAATCTACAGACATTATTTAATTGTTTTGTCAACGCCTGTTTTCAAACTGACGTCCGTTCTGGTCCAGGCACTGCTGATAACGCGAAGCAATGGAATCGCAAACATCACGAAACATTTCGTTTGGTATTTGTGTGCATTCTCGTTCAATGGCTGCTCTCAATTCAGCGACTGTTGCAGGTTTTATAGCGTAGACTTTGTCTTTTAAGTATCCCCATAAAAAAAGTCTAGTGGTGTGAGGTCTGGTGAACGCGGAGGGTATTCTACGAAACCCCTTCGTCCAATCCACATCCACATCGTGCCAAGTACCACTCGCAATACTCCATCCACTCATCGGTCCGGATCATCTTGACAGACATTTTAAAAATATTAACGTTGTTTAAAATTAAAAAAGAAAGTTAACAACAGGAGCTCTGGTGGTGGTGCTCGAGGATGAGTCTGTTGACGATGAATGCCAGCTTGTGACATGCCAGCGTGATGCCAGCAATAAAAAAAAATAAAAAAATAAAAATTAGACTAACACGAATGTAGATGTAGCTCATAGTGTAAACTAACCCACTTTTTGTTTAACTTTACCTACTTTTTTTTTTTTTTCTTATCCTCCTTACTTTGCATGTCTCTAACTCTTTTCTTGCATGTTTGTATTTTGCATGTATGACAGTGAGTTAAGACTGTGTTTGCATGGTTTGTAAGCGTTCTTATTTTACTTCTTTTCATCTTTCACCCCTCTCCTATATTCTCCGACATTTTTCTGACTTGTCGGCAGTGGCCGGCGGATGATGATGGTGAGACTTTTTCCCTCTTTTTTCTGAATGAATGTTAACCCCGAATGATAGGTGTTGCTCCTTACTTAACCCCTTATTCTCCTCTCTTCTCTTAACCCCCTACTCTCTCCTTTCTCTCGGGCTAGCCTTAGAGTGGATCTTAGGGTCTTTGTTAGCCTTAGCTTCTGTAGATCTGTAGATCATCATCTTCATTAATAGCATGGACTAATCTTGGAATGTAACTTTTCCATTGACAGCGCTTCAAAATGCGTTGGACAGACGATTCTGAAATTCCTACCTCACGACTCGCTTGCCGCACAGATTTTCTTGGACTTGGTGATACGTTTCCAGTACTCTTTCTTGCTTTGTGGGGCTTGTCGATGTCCGTGGTCTTCCGGAACGCTTCTGTGGACATTCTGAACAGTTCCATCGGCTTCAAACTTATCTCTAATTCGAGTGATGGTAAGTCGCGTTGGTGGATCTGTTTGAAACTCCCTCCTAAACTGTCTTTGCACTTCAACTGCGTTTTCACACTTCCAGTAGCATTTTAGAATGAATTTCCTTTATTCAAAGCTTAGTCTGACTGCCATTATTAATTCTAATGGGTTTAACTTGGAAAGAAAGAAACATCAATTGAGCTATCAGCTGTTAAAGTGTGTATACATTTTTTTGGGACGCCCTGTATATGAAATGAAAATGAAAAGGTTTATTGACAAACTATAGTCCATATGACAAATATTATATATATATTATATATATATATATATATATGCCTAAATAATTTATTAAAAAAAATTTTAAACCGAAAGTTTTAAGCCAGTGAGATCTTACATTTACTTAATTTAAATTCACAAGCCACTTGTCTTACTGGCTTTGGACAAAGATTATATACCGGGTGGACGAAAAAAACCTGGACACTTGTTTTTCCTACAAATTTCAAACTAGTCAAGCTAATACACCCAAATTAGTACAAGATGTAGCCAATAGTATAATTATCATGTGCTAAAAATTTCAATGGAACTCATATAAAACTTACGCTATTGAAATCGATGTTATTGGCCCCCATTTTCTTGAATTACGGCCAGTACTCTCCGTTTCCACTGATGATGACTGATCTATGGATGACTTGATTTTGTCTTGGGACACATAGGCCAAACAACCTCAATTCTTTGTCTAAGTGCTTCCAGGTTTGAAAATGGTTCCCTGCGACCATGGTACACCTATGACTTCAGCTCATTCTACGCGAAGTAATCCAGAGGATTTAAGTCAGGAAAATTTGGTGGCCATTCTTCACATTTTATGATTCAGGAATGTTCGCCATCAAAATTCTTGGGTTGCCTTGGTTGAATGAGATGGTGCATTGTCTTGAACAAAATAAAATCTTCGTTCGGGTACAAATCTTAGCATTGTGGTAAAAGTTCTCCGAGGTGTTCAATGTAATTTTGCGAGTCATTTTGTTTCTGTGGATCAGTAAAGAATAATTTGGTTTTTCCATTGTAAGAAACACCACAAGATGCCATTAATTTCTTGGAAAATCGTGAAATTGGATGATAAAGACGGTCTGGCGGGATTTCCGATTTTGAAGTTAATGCATTGACTCGGTTGTTTTGTCGATTTGTTGATACAGTTAATGTAAAGTCAGACTCATCTTGAAAAAACGCGTTTAATATCTGCTAAATTAAATTCCTGTACAAAGAATTACACCTTTCTAACGTTTTCCCATGGCTTCTTTTGTTATTCTGGGGGCCACTCAATCTTTTAAAAGATCTGATTCCTTTACTTTTCATTATGTTTTGGACACTGTTGCGCAAAATGTTTAAATTAGTCACCATTTTTCTCTGCGAAAGATGAGTACCAGGATTATTTTCCTGCGACAACGCATGCTCTTCAACTTACCTTTCGTTTTCTCGAGTCCGAGCCAGGGCTGCCAAAATTGGTACTAACGTGCCAAATTTGATACGTTTTACCCCTTTTGTACGTTTGGTACGACTTTCATGAAATTTGGCACTATTTGAACATTTTATTAAGCGATATACTACTCTGACTTTATACAGAAGCGATCGAATGTTAGACAGTTCACTATAGCTTACAACTTCTCCAAACAGCCTTTTTAGCGCTTTTTAGTCTCTACTTTAGTGACGTTTGGCATCGTTCGAAAATCTGACGCTCACCGTGCTCACTGCTCACAGTCACGTCGTCACACGGTCTCATTTGTCAGTTCTGAACTTCTGTTAGTAGTGGCAGCATTGTGGTACGTTAGTATTCTAGTCTTCAAAATTGTGCTTTTTCTTTACTAATAAATGAAACCCCCCTAGATAATGAGTGAAACGCGAAAACTCAAGTAGCTGCATCAGAGTTAAAACTATGTACCTTTGTTGCAGAGTATAATTTATCTATTGCAATACTGGATCACTTGCCTGGCCTTATTTCGAATGCATGTCCAGACTCTAAAATTGCTAAAGACATTAAATGTGCAAGAACCAAAGGAACAGATATTTTTCGCAGTATTATTGGTGATACTTATTTTAACAATCTTGTTTCTCAGTTAAAGAACATTAAATTTTCACTAATTATAATTATTGATGAAACAACTGATATAGCAACCATTAAGCAACTTGTCCTGTTGGCAAGGTATTATGATAGTCATGTTCAGAGGACAGTGGATAAATATTTAACTTTATTAAATTAACTTTATTAATTTGGTACTTTTTACTTGGTCATTTTGGTACTTCGTGAAAATTATTTGGCAGCCCTGGTCCGAGCAGTACGCGGACGACCGCTGCCACGTTTTCTGTCAGTTGACCATGAATGTCTAATTTTATTTATTATGTATTTGTGGTGCCGCGTTTGTTAGCGGGCTAAAGATAAAGTAAAGGCCAATTTGAGGCTTTATTCAACATAAACATAGCATAGATCTGAAACACAGAAAACAATAATTAGTAAAGACTTGTTACACAGAAAACAATAATTAGTAAAGACTCGTTACATTCCTCTCTTCTTTTATAATACGTGATCACAGAAAACAATAATTAGTAAAGACTTGTTACACAGAAAACAATAATTAGTGAAGACTTGTTACACAGAAAACAATAATTAGTAAAGACTTGTTACACAGAAAACAATAATTAGTAAAGACTTGTTACACAGAAAACAATAATTAGTAAAGACTTGTTACACAGAAAACAATAATTAGTAAAGACTCATTACATTCCTCTCTTCTTTTATAATACGTGATACATTGCACGGTAAGAAACAAAACGACAAGTTCAAGATATTTTGGAAGAAAGAAGAGTCTACAAGTTTAGGCGTTGAGCTGGGTATCTGATTCGAGTGCTTCTTCTCAGAGGGGGACTCGTCTCGGAGGTTACTGACACAGGTGGGCCTCTCTCGACTTCGACTGGAGTCGCTTCGACGGGAGCTGTTGGGACCGTGTGTCGGCGGATCTCAGCGGGTTCTGAGTCGTCCGTTAGCGGGGTGGAATTGATTGGCGGACTGGGTACGGGGGGTTCATAGTGATTCGTGTCATCCGTATTGCTACGTCCCGCCGGTGCCAGGTCCCTGATGGATACGGTATCTTCTCTCCCATTCGGATGCCGTATAAACGCGTAGTTGGGGTTTGCCTCAATTAACTCAACTTCCTCGACGAGGGGGTCGTTCTTGGATCGGCGAATGAATTGGCGAAGGAGTACAGTTCCCGGAGAAGACAGCCACGTCGGTAGTGCAGAACCGGTAGAAGTACGCCGCGGGTGCGTGAATAGACGCTCGTGAGGAGTTTCGTTCGTGGCCGTACACAGCAGCGATCTAATCGAGTGCAGCGCGTCTGGTAGGACGGACTCCCATTGCGACATCGGCAACCCGCGATCTTCTATGGCTAGTTTGATGGTGTTCATGATGATTCCATTGTAACGTTCGCATTGCCCGTTTCCTTGGGGGTGATACGGCGTTGTGCGACTAGTCGCGATACCATGTTTAGTTAGGAACAGTTTTAGTTCCGAAGACATAAACGATGTCCCTCGATCTGTGTGGATGTAAGAGGGAGTTCCGAAGGTAGAAAATAACTCGGTGAGACGGGCGATAACGGTTGACGTGTTCGTATCACGGCACGGGAAGGCAAAAGGAAAGCGTGAATACTCGTCGATTACTGTTAGGATGTAAGGTCGCGAAGTTGCGCTCGGAAGCGGGCCTTTAAAGTCGATGTTAAGTCGGTCAAACGGGGACATGGCCCGTATTAAGTGACTAACTTCTGGTTTATAGTACTGTGGCTTACATTTAGCGCATGTTTGGCATTCCGACGTAACTCGTTTGATGTCATCCACTGAGAATGGTAGGTTCCTAGCTCTCACAAAATGAGTCATTCGGCGGACTCCTGGGTGTATCAGATTAACATGCAGCTGGGCGAGGGATATTCTTGGAGTAGCAGCGCAAAAGGATCGCGACAATGCGTCTGCGGCTCGGTTCTCGGGGCCCGGTCTGTATTTTATTGTGAATGAGTAGCCGGCTAGTTCTACACGCCAACGGAGAATCTTATCGTTCTTAATACGACCAGTAGCTTTTCCATCGAACATGAAAGATACGCTCCGCTGGTCGGTGACGACAGTAAAGTGTCGATAAGCTAAGAAGTGCTTCCACTTGCGAATGGATTCGATTACAGCGTATGCCTCCTTTTCAACGATGTGATGGCGACGTTCTGTGTTATTCAGAGCGCGAGAAAAGAACGCCACCGGGCGGCCGTTCTGGGTGAGGGTGGCTCCGATTGCTGAAGAGGAAGCGTCCGTCTCCACAGTGAACGGCAGTTCTTCATCGATTGAACCGACGACAGCTTTCGAGATATCATCTTTGAGTGTTTGGATCGTTGATACTTCCTCGCGAGTTAATGGGAATGATGAAACGTTGAGCAGAGGTTTGATCTTGAGGGAATAGTTCTGAATCCATTTAGCATAGTATGCGAATAGTCCGATTACGCGTTGTAGAGACGACTTGTTGCGAGGAGTTTGAAGTTCTTGTAGTGGCCGGAGGCGTTCGGGATCGGGCCGCAATACGCCATGAGAGATAGAATATCCGAGCAGGTGCACTGATGTCATCGAAAGCTTGCATTTTTCCTTGTTTAGACTCAGATTTACTCGTTTAGCGGCTTCCCAGAAATGTCGAAGGTTCTCATCGTGCTCTTCCCAAGTGGTTCCGCAGATGGTGAGATCGTCGAGGTAGGCGTATGTTGATGATAAGTTGTTCGAGGATATGAATTCGTTCATGACGCGCTGGAAGGCCGCGGCTCCGTTAGTTACTCCCATAGGGATCCTTCTGAATTGGTATAGATTTCCGTCAGCCTCGAATGCTGTGAAAGGTCGTTCAGACGGATCGATTTCTACCTGGTAGTATGCGCTTGACAGATCAATTACGCTGTAGTATTTGTGTTGTGAGACTTTGTTGGCTATATCATCGATTCGCGGAAGAGGATATGCATCTAGCATGGTAAATCGGTTGACGGTTTGAGAGAAATCGATTACCATGCGTTTTTTTTTTGTTTCGGTAGATGTGATGACTACTTGAGCACGCCAGGGTGAGTTACTGGGTTCAATTATCTCATCCCTGAGTAGCTTTTCGATTTCTTTCCCAATGAAAATTTTGTCCTCAGAGCAAAATCGTCTGGACTTCGTGGCGATGGGACGACAATCGGCAGTTAAGTTGCCGAATAGTGGTGGGGCTGAAATTCTTGATCGAGTAAGGCCGCATATATGGAGTGCTGGCTCCGGACCTCCGAAATTGATGTTCAATTCCTTGTGTCTGATTAAGAATGGGGTACCGAGTATTATGTCAGCGCACAGATCCGACAAGACGGATAGTTCGAGCTTTTCGTAGTCGCGGTCTCCCATCGTAACCTTCACTGTACATCGACCTGAGATGGCTGCGGATAGATTAGGCGAAGCCATTGATACGACGCCCGAGTGCGGAAGAATGGGCAGCTCTAAGTGTTTGGCTAGATCCTCACGAATGAAGTTGTCCGAGCTGCCAGTATCCAACAAGGCGAGACACGAACGGCCGTTGACGAGGATATCGACTGTTGAGTTGGTAGGCATGGAGGAGCTACACGATAGAGTGGTACTAATGGTCGCTAATGCTGCGGCTGAATGAGACGCTGTGGTTTTATCCTGTTTTTGACGTGCCGAGGAAGTACTTGAGCGGCAGACTTTGGCCCAGTGGCCGGTCTTTTCACATTTCGCACAGATAGAATCCTTTGCGGACACCTGCTTCGTGGGTGGCGTCGAGACCCGCAGAAGAAGCACAGAGCGGCTTTGTTGTCGAAATTCGTAGCGGCTGAAGAGTTTGGGAGATCGTCTCCTTGGACGCAGGCAGGCCGGGCAGAGTCAGTAGTCGGCGACGGTTCGTGGCGAGAGGCCAGTGGCTGCAACAGCACCGTAATGAGTGAGGTACGATTCTGAGTTTTTCTGGGCCTGATCTAATGTTCGAGCCTGGACGATAGCCTTTTCCAGTGAGAGTGTGTCATTTTCGAGTAAGCGGGTGCGGATGGCGCTATCTCTAATTCCTCGGATGAAAGCGTCTCTCACAGATGAACTCCTGTTTTCGTCGGCGGAAACCGATTTGAAGTTGCAGTCATTGGCTAGTTGTTGAAGAATTTGCAAGTACTCATCGAGGGTTTCCTCGGGCTTTTGGTGACGGGTGGACAACAGGTGGCGAGCGCATACCTCGTTTGGCTTCTTGACGTAGGTGGCCTCTAAGGCTGCCATGGCATCTCATAAGTAGAGCAGTCTTGAATGATATCAGCGACATCGGGGCCGATATGTATGAATAGAACCTCCAATTTATTGGGGTTGTGTTCGGCGATAGTACTCAAGAAATATTTGAATCCGCGCGACCATAATTTCCATAGTTTCCCAGCTTGGGGAGAATTCGGAGAAGTAATAAATTTATCCGGGCGAATCACCTTCTCCATGATATAGTAAGATTACTGGATGAATATTTGCTTGCTGTATCTGAAAGGCCGACGCTGATTGAAATGTTGAATAAATTGTGGTGCCGCGTTTGTTAGCGGGCTAAAGATAAAGTAAAGGCCAATTTGAGGCTTTATTCAACATAAACATAGCATAGATCTGAAACACAGAAAACAATAATTAGTAAAGACTTGTTACACAGAAAACAATAATTAGTAAAAGACTACATTACATCATTTTTCTGTACTTCTTTTCCAATTTTTTCCCAGAAATTCCCTAATTATTTTTCTAGCACTCCATCCCTTCTCGGCAAAACACGCCTTTATAACAGCTAAGTCTTCTGTACTAAAACCATTACGATCAGGGCCGTTTCTAGCCATTAGGGGGCCCTAAGCAGTATACCCATTTGAGGCCCCCACCCCTCCATCACCAACTCACGCCTTTCTACATCGCCTCAGTACACACATACAAAAAATGGCTGTGTTAATGAAAAACAATTATGAAACAATTTCAATGAAACGTTTATGTCCAAAACAACAAATATGTATCATACTTTCAGAAGACAAGCAGAAAAATACTCTTCATGAAATTCCTGAAAATTAGCTTATACATTATTTAGAATAAATGACACAGAACTATGTATAAAAAAATAATGCAATTATCAACTACCAAACAATTACTAACTAAACGATACAATCGTGTAATAGCTAACAGTTATACAGAACAGTTTGTATCTTCAAAATTTTTGCCTCCTAGATTTTTTCTGGGCGAAATCATCAATAACATCATCATATGAAATCTCCCTGCCAACGTCCTGGTTGATGTTTATGATGCCAAGGCCACTGAGGCGATCCTGCCCCATTGATGATCTGAGGTAGTTCTTGATTAGCTTCATCTTAGAGAAGCTCCTCTCGGCTGATGCTACTGTCACAGGTAGAGTGCAGGCAATTCTTAGTGCAACCCAGAGATTGGGGTATAGTTCCTCCAGTTGCTTCTGATGAATGAAGGAGAGAAGCTCCAATGCAGTCATGTTGTGTGAAGGTAAAGTCGGCAAGTTCTTAATTTCGAGGGCCAGTTCTCTTCCATCAATGTCAGAGTCAGCTCCAGAGCTCAGTATCTTAGAGAGCTTTTCACATTTGCAGGACAAGTCTTCATTGTTAATTGTGGTGAAGTTTAGGAGAACCCCAAATATGTCCCTCACATCATCTAATGTTTTGAATCTCTCATTTATTGACCCGATGGCACAATCCACCACCACATTGAAAAATTTGACTTCCAGCCTCTTTAAGGCTTCTGTAAATGGTTCGTCAGGAGCTTCGTAAGCAAAATGCTTTTTTGTGGATCTGAGCCTCTTCTCCTTCATCCCTAGCTACGACTTGTGCTGCAACAAAACCTGTGTTTTTGTAGCTGGTGAGTGAGTCTTTTGTTTTTGTGAGGAGGTTGACTGCTACATCAAACTGCATTGTAGGAGACTGCAGAAGTTTGATCACATGGTTAACTGCATGAAGAATGTCATACCATACTACTGTGCAAATCTGAAAGCGATAATACCCTACCTCCTCTGCAAGTGCTTATGCTTCAGTCCTGGCTGTGGCATCTGTGGCATTGTTTCTGACTTCCAACAGGGCCTCTCTGATGTTGTGGCTCTGGTATCGCACAGCCTCAATGCTCTTAAGCCGGCTCTCCCACCTGGTTTCACTCCAAGACTTGAGTGTTATGTTCACGTGCTTCTTTAGGATTGTCCATCTCTGTGTAACTGCTGCAAAAAGGTACAATTTTTGTACGTTGCCAAAGAAGCTGATAGCATCTGTGGAAGCTTTAGCTGCATCAGCCACTACAAGATTCAGAGTGCGAGCCCCACATGGAACATAGAGTGCATGACAGTTCTTCTCTAATAACCTTGCCTGAACACCTTTGTTCTTGCCCTTCATGTTCGCTCCGTTGTCATATGACTGTCCTCTGCAGTCATCAAAGTGAATATTCAGTTCATCTAGTCTCTTCAGAATCAGAACTGATAAACCCAGGCCTGTACTTTTTGAAGCCTCAAGAAAGCCCAAGAAGTATTCTTTTATTTCTGGTACTTCACCCATTTTAACAGTTCTGATAATAATCGACATCTGTTCTTGGTGGCTTATGTCTGGAGTGCAGTTTAAAATGAGTGAGTAATATTTAGCTTGTTTTATTTCTGCAACAATGGCATCCAAGATCTTCCCACTAATGGACCCAATGAGCTCATTTTGAATAATGTTTCCTAGATAACTTGAATGACTATATTAGCCACTTTCGACTCTGCTGATGTGTTGTTTCATCACTGGATCAAATTTGGCAAGCAGCTCAACCTCCTTCAAGAAGTTGCCATTGTCTCGATTGTACAATGTAGAGGAAGACCCCCTGAAAGCAAGGTTTCTCTCTGCCAGTGATTGGATTATACTTACAAGACGTAAGAGAACATCTCGCTAGCGTCTTCGCTCTACCTCCATTAATGACATTTCAGTTTGGTCAATGGTCCTCCTAGTTTTTAGCCGCAGTTTCAGATCCTTCCATGTTGCCATGTTATCTGCATGTTCTGAACTATTTTCATGGCCTTTCAGAAGCGAACCAACGTTTATCCAGTCTGAAAGTCCATCCGTAATTAGTTTGTACGACTTCCTTGAAAACAACTTGCAGCAGAAGCAATAAAGAGCGTCATTCCTTCTAGAGTACATCAGCCAGCTTCGCTTTTTTTTCCCCATTAATTAATGTTCTGTACATGTAATGGTGATGAACGCTTCTACCGTCCTCTCTTTTAGGGAATGTGAAATCTGGACTGATTTGAAATGGTCCTCGAGACACCAGATCTGTCTTCAAGGCATCTGACAGGACAACTGGCCAGTCATACGGATCAAACGGTGGAGCAGATCTTGGTTCTTGTTGCTCAGTAGAAATGCCTGTGTATAGTGTTTGAAGCTGAACAGAAGATGGGCCACTTGTTGGTTCATCAGGCTCTACTTCTACTGGTGTTTAAGGTTGCATAGAGGATGGTCCTGCTGTTGGCTCATGATGCTCATCAGGCTTTGCTGAGGATGGCTTTTCCAAATATTTCAGTAGTGCTCCTGAGAAGAACACAACATTACATATTCTGTTAGATTTTGCTAAAATACTTTCTTATCTTGTTTGATAACACTAGGCAACAAAGATTTGTTACAGAAGACCAAATAGGTGCTCCTAGCTAATTTCGGTATGCTGATTTCAAATCTATAATTAGATTTTTCTATCACGTCTAGATTTTGTGTAAAATGCAAATCACTTTTAGTAAAATTTTCTACCACGTCCAGATTTTGGTTTTAATCGGCTTAATGCCAGTAATATGAAACTTGCTTTTCAAGGTTAAAGCAATTTTTTTGCCAACTATATACAAATTCGAACAATTTGATAAAAAAATTTATCCCGAGTTGGCAACACTGAACCAAGAGCATAGTAACGGGCAACGGCCCAACGGTCAGTCGCTACGTGACAGTCAAGCAGAACGGTTGTTGAAGCTCTCTGCTGATGAGCAAGTGACAGGTTGTGGTGACTGTGTGTTTTTATAGCATTTGTTTTGTACTACGGTGTGTATTCTTTTTATTTTGCACATCGTAATAATTACTTTCTACGTTTTTTCAGATATTGTGTGGTAATTCAAAATGGCATCAAAATAGACGTGCTTGTGTAAATCACCCAGACAACTTCTCCTTTGTCTGTGGACAATATACACCTAAGCCACAACGTAGAAACATAACAACAAAGATTAAACTTGCCTACAAGTGTTATTTTGACTGTAAGTTAGGAGACCAACAGAGGGACTGGGCACCACATATTTGCTGTGCACAGTGCAATGCAATGTTAATAGCTTGGATGAATGGTAAAAGAAAAGCTATGCCGTTCTCAGTCCCCATGGTTTGGCGTGAGCCGAAAAATCACTTCAATGATGTTATTTTTGTTTGACAAAGATTGCTGGTTTCACAAAGAAAAACAAATCAAAGCTCACGTACCCAAACTGCGAATCAGCAATGAAACCAGTACCACATGATGAAACAAATCCACCACCAGTTCCACCAGCAACGATAACAGACAGCAGTTCATCTGAAGATTCTGCTAGTGATATAGAAACAGGAAAGATGGCATATATGTTCCAGATGCAAATATTTCCCCACATTTGTTAAGTCAAGCGGAGTTAAATGACTTAGTGCGCGATTTGGAATTACCAAAGAAAAGGCAGAGTTGCTTGGTTCAAGACTTCAAGAATTTAATCTTCTCCAACCAAACACCAAAGTTCCCATTTCCGCCATCGCCATTTGCAGTTTTCATCATTTTACTTACAGGAAGAAAACGTTTGTTTCTGCCACGATATCAGTGGTCTGATGCAAGGGATTGGCTGTCGCTATGATCCAAAAGAATGGAGACTGTTCATTGACTCTAGTAAAGCTAGCCTTAAAGCTGTATTACTGCACAACGGCAATGAAAAACCTTCAATACCTGTAGCACATGCCACTGGCCTTAATGAGACTTATGAATCGATGAAACTGCTGCTAAGACTCATCAATATAAGGACCACACATGGAATATTTGTGGCGACCTTAAAGTTGTATCATTACTTCTTGGTTACAGTTGGGCTACACAAAGCATATGTGCTTTTGTGTCTATGGAACAGCAGAGATGACAAGAACCACTAAAAAAACATGATTGGCCATCTAGAACTGAACATGTTGTTGGTAAATACAATGTGAAACACCCAGCACTTATTGACCTCAGAAAGTACATCTTCCACCACTTCACATTAAACTTGGCTTATGAAAAATTTCGAGAAGGTATGGATCATGAAGGTAGTGGTTTCCAATATTTAAGGATAAATTCAAAGGAATATTGACAGATGCTAAGCTAGAAGCTGGAGTTTTCACTGGACCACAGATCGCAGTGTCATCCACGAACTCATCGTTTCCATCTAACCTAAATGAGAATGAACTAGGAGCATGGACATCTTCGTGAAGTTGTCAAAAATTTTCTTGGAAACCACAAAGCTGAAAACCACCGTAAACTCGTAGAAAACATGCTTAAATCTTATGAAATAATGGGATGCAGAATGTCTTTGAAAATTCATTTTTTACATTCTCATCTTGACTTCTTCCCGGCCAACCTTGGGGCTGTAAGTGACGAGCATGGTGAGCGCTTCCACCAACAGATCTCAGTTATGGAAAACAGATATCAAGGTAATTTCAATCCAAATATGATGGGAGATTATTGTTGGTTCCTGCAGAAGGAGAGCTCGTCATCCTACAAGCGACAAAGGAAGAGGACACACCAAAGTTTCACTTAAGAACAGGAATTTGCCTTTCAGTAGTAACAACAAAATACTAACGCTTAACATAAAACGTGGCACGGAAAAGTAGCTTAGACGGCTATCGTAATAGAAGCGGGTGAGAAAAAAAATGAAAAATAGGGGTTTTCGGTTACACAAAATCTGGACGTGATAGAGAAATTTTGATATCAGATCTGAAATCAGCATCAGCGCTTTAGTAGGAATCAGTAGTTCACGTGTCTGTAACAAAAAAAAAGTTGAAATTTGTTGCCTAGTGTAATTAATTGATCTGTGTGAACAGAATTTGAGGTGATGTGATCCATTAAATTTCACATTTCGAAATATTATAAATATTACAGAGACTAGCTTACTCTATACGATTCCTGAGCACTTGCCCAGCTTGATGGTCTACCTAACCTAGTTGCCTGAACTGTAGTCATAAGAATATACAAGTGGCACATCTCACCTGTGCTACTGGAAAGCTTCTCCTCCTCTATTTTCTTCTTTTTCCGTTTTTCAGCTCCTGATGAATAATGTCGTTTCATTTTCCAAGTTGCACGAAGTCACATCTAGTTAACCACAACTAATCTGCTAAATAATAATAATCATGATAATAATGATGATAATGATGATAATAATAATAATAATAATAATAATGTTTTACAATACTAGAAAATTAAGCATTTAGGAAAGTATAAGCATATAGTAAGATAAAAAGTTAAATAATTAGAAATAAGATCTCCCAATAGATATTTACACATAACGACCAAAACGTTTCGTTTGTCTCCGTTTTATCACATTTGTCTCATACAAATTTAATTAATACGACAATAATAATAATATAATAATAATAATAACAATAATAAGGATAATAATAATAATAACAATAATATTAATAATAACTTCAGGTATATTCCTATTCTTGCCCACTGAGCTATGACCTGGGAGCCTGTCTAGGGGCCCCTAGTAGCAGCGGGGCCCTAAGCGGCCGCTTAGTCTGCTTATGCCAGGACGGCCCTGATTACGATAGAATTTTAATTAACACTGCAAGAAAAAAATAAGAAAAAACATTCCATCAGCCAACACTTCTTAAAGAAATCTGACACTGCTAGCCTACCAATTCGCTATGTGGCCACTTATTATTGTCTTAGGTGCGCATGCGCAAAACTGCTTGTTTTGTAGCGAACATCTGAACACACCCACCGAGGGCGTAGTTAGCGTCACAAAATCTCGCTGTTTGTTTCGTCAAGTTAAATTTTTTATAATTAAGAAACGGCCAAAGATAATTAACTGAGGTTTTCAGCACATGATAACCATACTATTGGCTACCTCTTGTACTAATTTGGGTGCATTAGCTGGACTAGTTTGAAATTTGTACGAAAAACAAAAGTGTCCAGGTTTTTTTCATCCACCCGGTATATTCAAGTTCCCCCCCACCCTCTACAAAAAATTGCCGATGTCAAACTAAAAATTAAATAATTGTAAAGATTGCGATAACAATTATTTTAAACATTGTAAAAATAAGATTCCCAGGTAACACAAAACTGCGATAATGACGTAACTAAAATGGTCTGTCAAGCTTTTCCAACATTTGTTTAGCACCATTGTTAAATATAACATTATTGAAAGGTTACACACATGTTTTGCGGGCATTCACCCTTGGCCCCTCCTTCCTGTATAAAAAAAATATATAATTCCAGACTGGAAAATCTGTCCAATTTGCCCCAGATCTGCCCGTGGGCCATGGACTTCTGTGGGCTCATAATTTTTCTCTTCAGGTTAAGTCCATCTACCTGCAAATTTGTCTAAATATTTATCAATATTCAAACCTCTCCATCAAAGTAGGCTACTGCATTTTATTATATTTCACTGTAGGCTGTGCCTCACTGTATCTGCAATAACCAGTGATTAATATTTCGACAATATTAGGCTATCTACTATCCTGAGGGCACCGACAGCATTACAGTGAGGTCTTTTCGGTTTGAAGCACTGTGAAAAGAAAGAAAAAATATTTCTAGGTAGAAAATGTATATGTTTGTAAAGAAAAGTACATTTTATGGTGGAGAAATGTAGTTTAACTAGACTAGATTGAATAGATTGGAAATTGAGAAATGTCTTGTAAAATGTTCTCAAATACAGTAGGTATGTAATTTTTCGACGTCAAATGAATTCGCAAAGATAGCAGTCAATCATTTCATGTTTGGTCCCACTTTGTCGCTTATTGCCTCTTTTCAACACATTCCAAGTGCTAGTTAGGTTAGGTTAGGTTGTATTCTAGGTAACTTACCTCTCTCAAATAGTTGTTATAATCAACCACAGTAGAGTGATTCCTTTTATCACCCATTTTAATCTGTAAATAAAAGTGTAATTTATAGCAAATATTACGTTCAAATAATATATTTCTCCAATGTAGAATGTACTTTTCTTAACAAATATATATATATTTTCTAACTACAAATATTATTTTCTTTTGTTTTTTCACAGTGCTTCAAACCGAAAAGACCCTTACATTGAAATATGGACATTTTTCTGAACCTTGTGGACCCCTAAAAATTTTTAACTTTGGGGGGACCCCTAGGCACTTGCCTACTGTGCCTAATAGGTAATCCGCCACTGCGTATCTGTAACTAAGAAGCTAACTGCAAGTCTAGTTGGTTGTGAGAAAATCCAAGTTACCCTGGTCAATGCTTTGGTAAGGAGCTTTCTATCAAGTATCAGAAATCACAGATTTAGTTTCGAGGAAGCCACTCTTAATTTAAAGAATAATGAAGTAATTTGTATATTCAAATTATTCTTTTTGAATTTATTGCGATATTTTCCTGTGTGTAATTCATTTTAACTGGTCATTTATTCAAATCATTACAGGCTTTCAAAGAATTATTGAATTTTAATTGCATGTTATATAATCATAAGAGAAAATTGCAATAAACGCAGTGACTTAAACAATGCTTTGAAAGTGCAGTTAATTCCAATCCAACAGTGGTTTCAGCCCGGCACACCAGAAGAGTAGAGTGGTGAGGAAAAGGGCAACTTTCATTTTTCGCTTGTCAAGCTGGAGCACTTTTAGATTGTGGTTATCTACAGTTTGAAAGTATTGCATAATCATATAACATTGAAAATAATTTAAATAAAAATGAAAAGGGCTGACCTTGATCAACTGTATAAATTCTTTGCATCCCTGTTGAAGTATATCAAGAACTCTGATATGCACTTCCAAAGCCACAGCCTGCTCAAAACACTTCCAACACGCATCGCACCATACGCCAATCATATTTTGCGAAATTTGCAAAAATGGAAAGGGACTCAACCCCATGCAATGATTTGAGGAACATACCTTAATCCGAAGACATCCCTGAAGTCACACGTAATCTCCATATTCGACGGAAGACTTTGATACGAACTGTTAATTTCCAGCTAACTTTGAAACTGATATGTTTACCTGCGCTATTTTTCCTATAAACGTGCGCACGCACGGAGAGAGAGAGAGAGAGAGAGAGAGAGAGAGAGAGAGAGAGAGAGAGAGAGAGCTGTCAATAAACAATAACTCTGCATGTGGAAAGATCATCATAAGTTTGAAAATATTCCCCCTTAGCCTGCGGTCTTTATTTACTGAAGAGCCTACAAACCCTTTGAGTCAAAAAGAGAAAGACAGGCTCGTCGTGGCTTCTGCAGCATGCTATAGTTAAGGAAGACTGAAATGGAACTTGACCCATTATACAAAAAGTTAAAACTCAGGAAAATTAGGCCTACTGCAGGAACAGAATTTATACCCAACAGAAACATTTTTTGAAAGAAACCTATAATTGAAAATAGATTAATAGCTTATTACGAGATTAATTAATTGAAAATGATACTAATAATTGTAAATACAATTTTAATTTATTTCTTTAACTGTTTTTAGTAATCATATATATTAAAACAAAAATTTTAAGTAATTTTTTTCGCTCAAAATATTTAGTTATCATGAATCGTATAAGTAACCTATAAAACAATAGAGCAGGAATTTTTTCCCCTCAGTATAGCTCCAGCAGCAGGTCGGTGATATTGGCGCGGAGTGGAATACTCAAACACTAGAGTAAAATAACTGTTTCAAGAATTTATCTTATAACTGAAAATCATTACTTTAAAATTGTTCTGAAATTAGTTAATGCTATTGAGGATTTCATTAAGAAACTTAGTTTTTGAAAGAATTTTTAGTTATTGACATATTTATTATAATAAAAACAAAACATCCTTTTCAGTACTAAACCATATGGTTTTGAAATATAGTGTCACTGACGAGTAACCAGTGATACATTAGTGACAGTAAGATCACTAGAGAGCTACGTTCTAGGTCCTTGAGTCTCTTCAGGAAATCTACGAGGTCGTACCGAGAAAATTTATGTAAGTATATATATATATATATATATATATATATATATATATTATTTCTGGATTATTCCATTATAATACTCGTATATGATACTGTACAATCTATAAATTGTGTTAACCAAAAAATAAATTTCTATTCTATTCTCTCAAAATAATTAAATAATTTTCTTTGATTAAACAAATAATTAAAAAAAAAAAAAAATTTCCATGTAAGAAAAATAATGAGACTCATACGTTAATACCTCGAACCATCAGTTTATCGGAAAGGTTTCAAATTGCAAATAATGGATCTGACATTATTTATTTTCTTCTGTACCAAGTACAGCAAAATATAAAATTTGCCTCATCACCCTGAAGTTTTTTGGGGGACGGGTCTATGCTTCACTATTATTAATTTTACAGGTATTCATAATAATTACCATAGTTTGCGAATCGCTGTTCTATAGGTACTTAGCATTTATTCTATAGTATTATTTTGTCAGTAAATACATTATACTTAGAAGTTGATTGGTCGTATAGGATGACATTAATTTTTACATTTAAAAAATTAGATCCTAAAATCAAAACTTTTTTCATATTTAACACAATATCCTCTCATTTACTCTTGTTGTTGGTGTTTTTTACCTCATTTTCCTTCGACCATTAAGTGACTTTTTTTTTCTTTTTTTTCTTTTTTATTGTTATCCAATATTCCATCGGCGAAGTAATTTATATCTTCATTTATTTTTCACAAGGTTTTTACCCTTTCCCGATTATCATGTCTGTTAATAATGCATGGTAATATTGACAACACACGTTCCTTTTTAATTCATTATTATAGACCCTAAACACTTTCCAGGAGCATATTTCTCTCTCTCTCTCTCTCTCTCTCTCTGTAAAGAAACCAAATAAATAATGAATAAATTTTTCTTTCAGTAAAAAAAGTTTAAAATTTTATGAAATTTAAATGAGTTTCTATTCAGTTAACACTGGAAAACAATTTGGATCAAACGAAACTATGAATGTTTAATTCAATATAATAAATAGTAATAATAATAATAATAATAATATTACTAATAATAATAATAATAATAATATACTAATAATATTAATAATAATAATAATAATAATCAAGGTAAAACTAATTTTTAAATAGAGTATAGAACATTTATAAGAATATCAGAATAAAAAACATTGATTCGAACCCACCTCAATTAAAATTCTTTTTTTTTTAACCCAAATAAGAGAAATTGAAATTTTAAAAAATAGTTAAATTAATTGTTTTATTAAAACATTCGTACATCCATATTTATACCGGAAAACATACACACTTGCGCGAAAGGTCTTACTTCAGTTATCCCGAGATATCTTCAACAAGTGGGAACGAGAACGTGGCACTATTGATCGGGTGTCAAGATGGCCGTTTGCATCCCTGGTTTGGCCATATGGCCGAGTGGCACTCAATGAAATCAGTCTCGAGACACCATCTGTCATGTATCTTGCTTGTTAATCACTTGTCATGATGAAAATGGAACTATCTCATTCATTCTGTGTAACGGGTGATGAGTGTTTGTATGTGTGTGTGTGTGTGTGTGTGTGTGTGCGCGCGCGCGAGTGTATGAGCGGATGTAACGTGTGCACGCGTGTGTACATTCAAATTCATTATTACCGTTTTACTTCCTTGTTTGGAATAAGGCCATAATAGTTCTATTTCCAGATGAGTCTAATTATTTGTAATAATCTTTTGTATTTTATGATACTTTTTGAGAGTTTGAACGACGGTTCAGGATCGACCTGCGATCGAGTCCTCTGCAACATCCCACCGCATTTATGGGATATAGTGGAGGAGGGAATTGCTTTCCGATCTCCTCCTACCCTCGTAGCCAGCTACGCGTGGCTGGTCAGGGACTTTGCGCAGGAACCTGTCCAGCTGGTTCTTGAAATTATTCAGGTTGGTGTACTGGAGGTTCCTCAGTTCTTTGGGCAGGACATTAAAAGTTTTGGGCCTCGTATTCCGAGAGTATTTTCGTTTTCATGGCCCCCCTGTTCCACCGTAGTGGAATAGTACAAAATCTAATCTACCTCTCCATCTCCTATTCCAGCGTGTTTCTATTTCGTTTCTAAGGTTAGGTCAGGGCCGGCTTAAGGGGCGAGCCAACGTGGCACTGGCTCAGGGTGCCGAAGTTTAGAGGGCGCCAAAAATCGAAAGAGCAACAGAAAAAGAGACAAAATATCGCTATCAATCAACAAGAAATAGGTGAACAGTTTAAAAAAGGAATTCTGCATAGAAAATTAGGGCGCTGGAGGTGAGGGAGGAGAGAGGTGTGGCCGTGGGAGGAGGACACTGTAAACAATGGCCAGTTGTTTCTCACAAATTAATAAAATATATTAATAAAATATATTTTTTATTTTAAAATTTTAATAAAATGTACTGAATGAAATAAACAATAAAATTCTATAAATTTTTTTTTTTATTTTTTAACTAAAAAACCTTTATATAAAAAATGGGATGGGGGCGGGCGCCAAAGCAAAATTGGTTCAGGGCGCCACAACCCTTTGCGCCGGCCCTGGGTTAGGGACAAACCCCTGGACTATTTTTCATATGTATATTATTGTGTATTGTGTATATTATTGTGTTATAGTGCTCTCTGAATTCTGCATCCAGCGACATTATTACTCTAAGATCCCTGACTCGTGGGTTTGGTGTTATCTGTTTGGCTTGCAGGGTTTGTATCCCTTATTCTGTAGCACTTTGTTATTACCATATCTTGGAAGTTGAGATTTTTCTTCGTTGAACTTCATACTGTTGTCTTCTGCCCACTTAAATAATGTTTCAATGTCATTTTGTAATTTCTTTATGTCACCATCGTTCGATATTTCCTCGCATATCTTTGTCATCTGCGAAACATGATGTAATACTGTCATTAATATCTGCACCAATATCTGCAATTATTATTATTATGAACAGCATACAGGGCCGTTTCCTGGCATAAGCAGACTAAGCGGCCGCTTAGGGCCCCGCTGCTACTAGGAGGCCACAATGCTACAAATGCCATAGCCAGGACTGAAGCACAAGCACTTGCAGAGGAGGTAGGGTCTTATCGCTTTCAGATTTGCACAGTAGTTTTGTTGCAGTACAAGTCGTAGCTAGGGACATATGTGAGGAAATGAATGTGGAGGCTGTGCTGAAGGAGAAGAGGCTCAGATCCACAAAAAAGCATTTTGCTTACGAAGCTCCTGACGAACCATTTACAGAAGCTTAAAGAGGCTGGAAGTCAAATTTTTCAATGTGGTGGTGGATTGTGCCATCGGGTCAATAAATGAGAGATTCAAAACATTAGATGATGTGAGGGACATATTTGGGGTTCTCCTAAACTTCACCACAATGAACAAGGAAGACTTGTTCTGCAAGTGTGAAAAGCTCTCTAAGATACTGAGCTCTGGAGCTGACTCTGACATTGATGGAAGAGAACTGGCTCTCGAAATTAAGAACTTGCCGACTTTACCTTCACATAACATGACTGCATTGGAGCTTCTCTCCTTCATTCATCAGAAGCAACTGGAGGAACTATACCCTAATCTCTGGGTTGCACTAAGAATTGCCTGCACTCTACCTGTGACAGTAGCGTCAGCCGAGAGGAGCTTCTCTAAGATGAAGCTAATCAAGAACTACCTCAGATCATCAATGGGGCAGGATCGCCTCAGTGGCCTTGGCATCATAAGCATCAACCAGGACGTTGGCAGGGAGATTTCATATGATGGTGTTATTGATGATTTCGTCCAGAAAAAATCTAGGAGGCAAAATTTTTGAAGATACAACCTGTTCTGTATAACTGTTAGCTATTACACGATTGTATCGTAGAGTTAGTAATTGTTTGGTAGTTCATAATTGCATTATTTTTTTATACATAGTTCTGTGTCATTTATTCTAAATATTGTATAAGCTAATTTTCAGGAATTTCATGAAGAGTATTTTTTCTGTTTGTCTTCTGAAAGTACATATTTGTTGTTTTGGACATAAATGTTTCATCAGGGCCGGATTTAGGAGTGGGCAAAGTGGGCAGCTGCCCATGGGCCTCCACATCTTGGGGGCCTCCACATATTGACAAGCCATTATCAAAATAGAAAAAACCCGAAACTAGAAAAACCCGATAGATGATCAACAAAAAAACACGCGCATCCAATACCACTGTAGTACATAAACTTTTACCAATTACTATTTGTTGTGTACTGATTATTATTTTGTTTTTATTACTCTTTTAGGCCTACTCTCACTATAATGGAATACCCGAGTAACCCGAGGCTTTCATTTTTTGCAGAAATGAGTGGAATGGACAGACACAAGAGTGCACGATGTTTTGAAAGTGTATGTATGTTAATTATATTATGAATCTTATGGATAACTTCAATTATGTCTTCCCCTAAGGTAGGGGGGCCTCCACATGGAGGCTGCCCAGGGCCTCCACACGTCTAAATCCGGCTCTGTGTTTCATTAAAATTGTTTCATAATTGTTTTTTATTAACACAGCCATTTTTTTTGTGTGTGTACTGAGGTGATGTAGTAAGGCGTGAGTTGGTGGATGGAGGGGTGGGCCTCAAATGGGTATACTGCTTAGGGCCCCCGAATGGCTAGAAACGGCCTGACAGCATACCACTATACCCAGTGGCGGATAGCCCTATAGGCTGCACAGGCTGAAGCCTAAGGCCCGGATGTCTTAGGGGCCCGCCAAAAATGTGTATAAGTAAAAAAAAAAAAAAAAGTATTTATTTCGGAAAATGAGATACATAAAAATTGAAATACATATATAATAGAAATATTTAAAATTGTAATTTGCGACATTTTTTGGCTGTGAATTCATTAATAATATCCTGACAGTCAATTTTATGCAAATGCTCCCACTCGATGTGCATCAATGACAAGTAGTTCAACCTTTCGTCTTTCATTGTTGACCTTAGGTGGTTCTTGTTTTGTGTGCTATTATGCATTACTCCCTCAATGAAAATTAAATTTTTATAGTATATGAATAAAAGGGCCCGATCATACATACTAAGCCTAAGGCCCAGAAAATGTTAATCCGCCCCTGACTATACCTTGTAGTTCAGAGCTCATGACTTCTGAGACCTCGGATTTAACTCTATTTACTGCCACTCTTTGTGCTCTTTCAGTCAGAAAATTAAATATCCACAGCTTCCCAAGTTTCCAGTAATTCCTGCACTCTCAAGTTTGTGTGCCATAATTGCATGGTCACATTTATCGAAGGCTTTAGCAAAGTCAGTATATATTACACCTGTGTTTTATTCTCGATACAATGTTTCCAATATTTTCTCTCAGCTTCCAGCCCTGAAGCCATATTGGTTTGGATTGTATACATTGGCGTAGACTTGTGATTGAAGGTGGTGATGACTTCTGAGATTTATAAATTTGAAAAAGAATAAGAAAAAATTTGCAACTGTAAAGTATATTTGTATAAGTATAAAGTATAAAAAGTATATTTCTGTAACTATACACTGACTATACACGTAGTGGCATACAAACAACTCTTTCACCATGATTAGCAAAAACAATTCAGTTAAGGATCATCCTAATCATCATCATCATCGTATGCAGTAGGCCTAATCTCTTTATACTATAAAACGCAATTAACCCCTGTCCAGTTCCATTATTATGTCGCACATAATAATACGAATATACTAGGGGTACTCAATTTATTTTGCCCCACCCTTTTTCCTTAGCTAAATAATAGGCCATGGGGCTGAAATGTCATTTGGTTCGTAAGTTTGAACTTTCTGCGCTTCACATAACTGGATTTTTCCAGTTTGAACCTCCCCTCCTTGTATAAAACCGATGGTTAACGCAGTTTCGAAAATGGCGTCTGGCGGTGATGTGCTTCGTAAACAGAGAGAGAGAGAGCTGTTATCGAGTTCTTAACCGCAGAGAAAGAAACAGTTGGAAATATTCACAAATGTCTACAAAACGTTTACGGAGATGCTGGTGTTGATCGAAGCACAGTTGGACGCTGGTCTAAACGTGTGAGATCATCGGAGAGAGGAAGAGCCAGCCTCGATGATGAGCCACACAGTGGTGGCCCGGCATCGGCTGTGACATCACACTGTGCAACGTGCTAACAGCATCATTCAATCAAATCGGCACGTCACATACAAAGAACTATCACTGGAGCTAGGAATTAGTGAAGGAAGTGTGACTACGATAATTCAGCAACTGGGATACTCAAAAGTGTGTTCATGGTTTGTTCCTCGCGAACTGACTTAAGCCCAAAGAAAAGAAATTGCTTCTAAGTTGTTGGTTCGATACGAGACAGAAGGGAATGACTTCTTTTCACGAATTGTGACTGGGGATGAGACTTGGGTACACCACTTTGAACCTGAAACAAAATACCAATCCATGGAGTGGCATCACGCAGACTCCCCACGCAAGAAAAGGTTCAAAATGGCTCCCTCTGCAGGAAAGGTTATGGCCACCATCTTCTGGGACATGAAATGGGTGATTCTGGTGGATATTATGAAGAAAGGACAAACAATCAATTCAGAGGCATATATTGCTACCCTACAGAGACTCCAGAGACGTATAAGGCGAGTTTGATCAGAGAGAAAACTGGAAGACATCCTTCTTTTGCACGATAACGCAAGACCAAGACCAAGAACAGTTTGCAAATAAGAGAGGCCATCACAAAAATGCGTTTGACTGTGTTACCCCAGCCTCCATACAGCCGGGATCTGGCACCTTCAGACTTCCATTTGTTTGGGCCAATGAAGGATGCTATTCGTGGAAGAAAGTTTCAGAGTGACGATGAGGTTATTGAGGAGGTTAAGAGGTGGCTCCAGCGGAACCCAGCGGACTTTTACCAGCAAGGAATAAAGGCCCTTGTTTCGAGGTGGAGGAAAGCCGTAGAAAAGAATGGAGACTATGTGGAAAAATAAAAACTTGTAAAAAAGGTATGTAACTATGATACTTGTGTACAAAATTTTTGGAACTTACAAGGAAACTTGGAAAGAAAAAAAAGATGGGGCAAAATATAGTGAGTAGCCCTCGTATATATTATATAATTTCCCACAAGTATGAAAGCATTTATAACAATAGCAAAGGCATAGATTGTTGTGGGGGGGGGAGATGATTATATAGGTCATCCCTTCATCCCGACTGCAGGAGATATATATTCCCCCATCCACCCCCATAATGGGAGTGATTGTATAAATTCTTAAATAAATGATTGTATAAATTCTTTTCCTGGAGGCAGTAAGTAGTTTTTACCTCTAATTATACGTTCAAAGCACTTTATGAGGTGGGAGGCGAGAGCTGTTCGCTGATAATTCTTAGGCATTGTCCTGTTACCTCTTGTAAATAAGAGGGCAATGTTTGCGTTCTTTAATGGAAGTGGATTTTCTCCTGTGTTGAGTGATTTGCTCCATAGTAAGTATAGAAGTTTGGCAATACTCTCTTTACATTTCTTCAGAAATGTGGCCTCCATGTGTCTGGCCCTGGTGCCGAATTTTCTCGCATTTGTGATGGAGCCTTAATTACATCTCCTTCCGAGAACTCTTAGTCTATTAATAGGTTCGCTCCTGAACTTGTTGGCCGATTTGTATCAATGTCAAAAAATTTATCTGGATTTTCTACTCTCTTGTCGGACTTACGGGTGTTAAACAGAGTTAAATTATTCCTTAAGCAGTTCGCTCATTTTTTCTAGGTCATTTATGTATTCGTCCGCCCCATCTATCAATGGACTAATACTCTCTTTACACTGCATTTTTTTTTTTTTTTTTTGCAAACGTGTAGAAGTATTTTGGGTTATTTTTATGTTTGCTGGCACCTTGTTTTCCTCCTTGTTTGCCTTATGGCTGAATGTTTGTTTTAGGTCCACTTCTATTTCGCATAATTTTTTTCTACTTTGAGTCTGCTTGCTTCAGTTCTGCACCTGTTATTTTTTACGGTTTGTTTCTGTTGTCTAATAGTGTTCTGATTTTTCTGTCGAGCTTGCTAAGTTTTATTTTTTCTCTTCGGAACATGTTTCAGCAACATAGGTTTAGTTTCATTTTCCCTTAGACACAGTCTTTCTTCTGAAGTCTTCTCGTGAAGTAACCTAATTTACTTTCATTAAATCTTCATTTACACTTTTCCAATTTACTTTCTTTGAATTATATTTAAACTTCCAAATATTTCACTGGGATGCGTTTTTGGACCTCTGGTTGCTAACTTTAATTTCATATTGATTAGGTTATGGCCGGAGAAATTTGCGCGCGTTACTTTTTTTATTTATTATATCATTGTTATTTGTCAAAATTAAATCTCAAACGTTCTCTTTTCTAGTGGCTTCACAGATTTCCTGGGTAAGTACATAATGTTCCATAATATCTAATAGCATTATGGCTTTGGTTCTATCATCTTTCGTAATGTTAACATGAAACTTCTCTACATGTGTAACCGCCATTTTTCTTCCACGTTGTTTTCGCGTCTATTATTTGTTTTTTCTTTAAAATTAAAACTATGAAGCAAATTAGATAAGCATACTGAAGACAAAACTTGCAACCTGACCTAAACTAATGTAACATAACCAGACTTACCTTAATCTAACCTAACTAATCTAAATTAATCCGAGTCTAATATAACTTATAGCCTAAACTAACTCAACTCGGTTAATATTTAGTAATTCGATATTATTCCGGTTAAGAATTTTCTAGTTCTATTTATAATTTATAATAATAATAACTCCGGTTCAACTTCATTCCGATCTCAGTAGTTTGGAGTTCGATCGCGTTCCGTTCGATCTACTTCCGCTTTCCCATGTAGGCCTATATCCGACAGAAAAGGAAGCAGAATTCGAAGGTCGTACGTTACTACCTTCTCTACATCGTACTCTCTTACCTTAAAGATCCAGATACTATATAAAAAAATATACGAAAGTACCCGGATTCCTGTTCCATTTCATAACGAGTGTTTGTTATTTGTAAGGTTAAATTATTCATTTTCGGGAGGGTGGGGTGGGGTGGGGGCAAAGAGTAGCATTACTGATAAAAAAAAAATCGAGTTTAATGAGTTGCAGTAAGGGTGGAGGAAATAAAAATAAAAACATGAATCTTCAACATCATTTTGGAAATTGTAATTTTCGAGAAAGTTCTAAAAACCACAAAAATATTGTGTTAGCTTCGATAAAATGAAACGAACCGGATTAGTGCATGCATGACCTAGTTGCACAATAAGCATTTGAGGGGAGTGGAACAGCATCCAAAGTGCTTGTTTATCCTCTCTGACGCGAAACAGGGATTGAAGTAATCCCCAAACGAAAGATTCGTTTCGCGGCAAGAAAATATTATTGAGGCTTTTGAAAGGCAACTTCAGAAATGGGCTTAGTACCTGACATAAGCTTAAGACTATTTCTTGAAACTCCTAATTCAGGTATGGTAATAATAACCAAGTATATATATATATATATATATATATATATATATATATATACAAAGGTGGGCAGGACCAAGTTCCAAAAGGACCGAACTCCAGGAACTCGGTCCTTTTTAAGGACCGTGAGCGGGAAAGTCGGTCCTTTTCTCAGTGAGGACCGAAATGGGGAGCGACGGTCCATTTTTAAGCAATTCCGGACGGTCCGGTCCAGACGGTCTTTTGTGATTTTAGTGTGTTTAGTGATTATTTGAAGTTCTAAAGAAGATGCTAGTCTTGAAATGCTAGTCTTCTTGAAGGGAAACTCAAGCATTTAACTTAATAACTTTTTTTCATCATTTATGTATTGTATTAATTAAAATTTACGTTAATAAAATTAAAGATTTCCGGTGTCTTTTAATTTCATTTTTCATTTTAATCAAATTTTTCACTTGTATTATATATAAGGACCGAGGACCGAGTCGTTCCTAGGTCCTATCTTCAGAAAGGACCGTCGGTCCAATTTGAGGCAAGGACCGGGACCGGGACCGTCGGTCCTTTTTGAGGCCCAGGTGCCCACCTTTGTGTATATATATATATGGTGTCTCAGAAGTCGCGCATAATATCTGTAGATGCGGATGACCTGAATTTGTGGTGCGTGACTTCTCAAACACCCTGTATCAGGGCTGGATTAAGCTTTTTCAGGGTCTTGCGGCACTTAACTAGTGTGAGGCCCTTCATATTGTACGTCTGAATACACGAAAGGCCTTGGAATCATTTTTCTTTTTCCTTGTGGGTTTGCATCATTCATTCATTTCACGTGTTTAATTTTGAAATTCATCCCATATATATATATATATATATATATATATATATATACAGTGGTGTAGTGCTAAATAAAGAAGTGAGGGAACGCATTTTGAAAGTGTTACTCAGATGCGGGGGGACAATGGCGAGCGCGGCGAGCCCATACAGCTGGGGGTCCGGGGGCACTGTAAGCCCCCGGGAAATCTTTTGAAATCTGACCAATTTCAGGGATATTTTGAGGTCATATGCACTGGATATTAGGATATATTCCAAGGTTGAAGATGCAGTATTTCCAGTGTCATTAGATATACGACATCCAGTACGATCAATAAAAATAGCTAACAACTGGAATGATTAACTAAAAAAAGTTAACAATTGGTACGCCGTGGTGACTGTTTCACCAGATCTTTATAGGCTAGCATTGCCTCAGTCGAAGCTAAAAGAAATGAAACAGTTAATGATTCTTTCTCATATTTCTTCTAGGGGTGGGAATTAAAATTTCATGACGTTAGAGATTTGTAAGTTCGAATTTATTTGAAATAGTGAGGGAACGCCGTTCCGTCTACCAAAAAAAGTAAGGGAACGCCGTTCCCACAGCACTACACCACTGTATATATATATATATATATATATATATATATATATATATATATATATATATAGGGGCATAGCCAGAATTTCTTTTCGGGGGAACTAATATACTGGGTGATCCAGATAAATGGGACCCATAAAAAAAAGCCAAATATTCTTAATATTTAATTCCTTTCATAAAAACTATATATCATTCGAAAGAGTAGAGTTACAAGTTTATTATGAAATATTTATTTTTTAAAAATGACTCCTTTCAAATGTGCTCCATTAGTTGCCAGGCATTCCAGTGTTCTCGCTTGTAAGTTCTGCATCACTTTTGCAAGAGTGTGCGGTGGTATGGCCTGTATCTCATTTGTGATGGCGGCCTTCAATTCTTGCAAGGTCCTTGGGTTATTTCTGTAGACCCTACTCTTTAAATATCCTCAGAGATAATAATCTAAGGGAGAAAAATCCGGAGACCTTGCGGGCCATTCAACGTCTCCAAATCTTGAGATTAACTCGCCTGGAAACGTTTGACGCAAAACTGCCATGCAGTTCCTCGTGGTATGGCAGGTAGCTCCGTCTTGTTGGAACCAGTGGTTTTCTAGACAAAGATCTCTTAATTTAGGAATAAGGAAATCGGTCAACATTTTTTCGTAGCGATCACCATTTACAGTGACCGTGTTTCCGCTGGAATCCTCGAAAAAGTACGGCCCTATGATCTGAGATGCAGTAAGACCACACCAAACAGTTACACGCTGACTATGCAACGGGACTTCGGTAATATTCAATGGATTTTCTGTTGCCCAGAAACGACAATTTTGTTTGTTTACAGTTCCATTCAAGTGAAAATGGGCTTCGTCTGACATAATCAAAGTTGCTAGAAAATTGGTGGTGTCATTTACCTTCTGTTGGATCCATTGACAGAATTGTCGTCTTCGTGCGAAATCTCCATCGTTTAGTTGTTGCACTGTTTGAATTTTATATGGAAAGAGCATTAAATTTTGCTTGAATATACGGTGTGTTGTTGTTCCATATCCAACTCCTAACAGCTGAGAAGCACGTCTGATGCTTATGTTAGGATTATCCTGTACAATTTCATGAGTTCTGTTAATGATCTCGTCTATCCTTGCTGTGCGCACTCTTCCAGTTGGTTTTCTTTTTCCAATGCTGCCAGTTAGGGAAAAATTTCTGACACACCGACGGATTACTTTCTTAGAAGGTGATTTTGACATCTGAAAATTTGTCTTGAAAGATCTTTGAGCTGAAACTACACTTCTTCCATGCTCATAATATTGCTCAGTTATGAAACGCAGCTGTTCCACAGTCCATGCAGTCATCTTGAAGGGTTAGTTTTAACTAACACTTTTATTTTGTTTTGTATCTTATCTTGTCTTGTATTGTCAAAACCTATACAATCCTGTACAAACTTGTAACTATCCTCTTTCGAATGATGCGTATGATTTTATAAAAGGACTTATACTTTAAGAGTTACAGGGGTTTCTTTTGGGTCCCATTTCTCTGGATCACCCTTTATATATAACTTGATTGAAGGGTTTGTTCTTGGAGAACCGTAGTTTAGCAAGGAATAAGAGGACGAAGAGATGGTACATATTTATTTACAAATGTTTCGGAAATTTCAATTTCCATCATCAGTGCTAAAATTATAAAGTCAAATATATATATTTAAGTAATTAAATTTAAAAATAAAATAATATAAAATATAGGAGAGTGATCAATAGTCAAAATATGATATAACGTTAAATGTAAACAAAATTGAGACGAATCTTACCAGGTTATTATCGGGGTGAGGGGACTAATTGAGCAGAGGGTTGGGAATGATTGGTTGTTGGAAGGAGTCCATATTAGAAGAGTTGGAGTCAGACGGAGTGATGGTGGATTTTTTCTCAGTGGTAGGATATGACAGTTTATTTGGCTATGTTTAAGTTAAAGGCAGAACTATAATCGTTGAGAGTTGGTTTAATACTGAGGATGTAGAGGGACTCTAGAATGCGGAGGTCAGTTAGATGGTTGGTTGCGTTAATAATTTTGAAATTGGAGGGAAGTAGTCGGTGGTTGTGAACGTGGCAGTGATCCCTTATTGCTGATTTGAAAGGTTTATTTAAGGGCTGCGATGTTCTGGTAGAAATACCGCGATGCTCGTCCACTCTCGTTTGATATTGGCGAACAGTTGGTTTATATTGACGAATGGTTGGTGATTAACATTCATCATTTTCCTTTTGTCTAAATTTTTCTATTTTTTTATGAATAGCTTATCAGCTATTTAACTTACGCAGGTGTATGAAAAATTATAATTGAAAATCCTGGCCGTTAACAGACTAGGTATTAGGTAGGTTTTGATGGCATTGCGCACTCATGAAATCTTTTCTATTTTCTATATTAGAATATATATATATATATATTCTGTTGATGAAACTGAGGGTGAATCCAATAGCACGAGCTCACTCACACACTCGTGATATTATTTCAGTCACAGCCGTTTATTAAAGATAAAATACCGAATTGGTGAAATTTATGCTTCTCTGAAAGAACGTTTGCGTGACAATTTCCATTAGCTTAATAGAAATTCTCGTCTCAGTTTATTCTGGCCTCGCCGAACTGTGCCCCCTTGCTACCGAGCATACGCAACCCAGCATACGTATATCTGATAAAAAATGATATATCAACGGTTTCAATAAAAAGGAATGACCTACTAAGAGTATCAGCATTGAATGCAGTGAGTGCTCAACTCGTAGGTGCATTTATGGGAGATACTGTAGTCTGGAAACTTTTTAAACAATTACTGAATGCGACTCGTTTTAGAGTCGAGGGGGGATTCTTTAGGACAATTTGAGGGACTGAGTGAGGGGCAAGTCCAATTGAAGAAAACCTCGCAATTCATTTATAATGAATTTGTGTATATATATATATATATATATATATATATATATATATGAGGAGAAAGAGAGAGAGAGAGTGTTTCCTGTGGCAATTAGAAAAGGAAGAAGCGAAAAAGAATTGAAGCGAAATTTTATTTTTCATATATTATTACGTCATTATAGTATTACTTCACGACAGTCTTCAAAAAAGTACGTTTAAAACATAAAAAAAATTTACCTTCGAATTTTTAAAAGTAATTTTACTGACTATCAAATAATTGAACTTTAAAGATAAATACGGAGGAGCTTTATATAAGGTGGAGTGACAAGCTTGACGTTCGTCAGAATGAACAATCCAGGCGGAAGCAAAACCAAGGTTAACCAAAGTTATGGCATCTTCACACTAGTTCAAAATGCGCAGTTTTTTAAATACTGAACAAAGAAATAATTTTACCCGTAAAAGATAGCAAAAGATCACGCGACAGAAATTCCATCCTCTGACTGCATACAGCCAGTGGCGTATTAAGGGGGTGGCAGGGGGGGCCTCTGGTAAATCTCTAGGAGCGCTCCATTTTTCAATATTAAACATACACTCATAAAATATACACCATTTGAAAGCTCACATTTTTCCGAGTCTAAAAATGTAGTAATCCAAAAGTATCAATAGCAAATAAAAAGTAACTAGGTTTAAATATAAAACCCTATACCGATCAATTTGTGATGCGTGATCTTTACTGGGGCTCCGCCCCCGTACCCCCGAGACCTAAATTATACAAATGATAATGTAATAACATATTCATGTTAGGTTAGGTTAGCGTAACAATTACCAAAAATACCATCTTACAACACAGACTGAAGATTTATAACTTAGCCAACCTTTGTAATTTATATTATAATGGAGGTAAGTGCGACATACAGTGTGTCCGTAAAGTCATGGTGGGATTTTAAATAGCTATATTATTGCAACGAAACATGATAATGAGATGAAAAAAAGGCAAATTGAAGAACAACTCTAAAAGAATAACTTTATTTAACGTAGTTCGATATGGGCTCCTCTGGTAGTCCTGCAGACATCTAGGCGGTGATTCAATTCCAGCCACACACGCCCAAGAACATCAGGAGTGACAGATGCGATCTAGCTTCCGTGATTCGCTCGTGCAAGTGATGAATATCCCTAATGGGTACACTGTACACGCTTTGCTTGACGTAACCCCACAAATAAAAGTCCAAAGGTGTCAGGTCCGGAGAGCGTGGAGGCCATGGCTTCCATCCTCCTCTTCCTATCCATCTCTGTGGAAATTTTTCATTAAGGAATTCTCGAACAACGTTGGCATAGTGCGGGGGAGCACCAGCTTGCTGAAAGATGACATTATTGTCAATAAATTGGGGTACTGCAAAATGTTCCAACATACCGAGGTAGTTGTGTGACGTCACAGTGGGTTCCGCGAAGAAAAATGGGCCAATCACTCGATCTCGTGCTAGAGCACACCACACATTAACTTTCGGGCTATTACGCTCATGTTCAACATAGGCATGTGGACAGCCTAGACTAACTACGAGATAAAGGTTAAGCTTAGCCTAGACTAACTACAAGATACAACTTTGAGAGTTGTTCTTAAATTTGGCATTGTTTCATCTCATCATCATGTTTCGTTGCAATAATATAGCTATTTAAAATCCCACCATGACTTTACGGACACACATCACCGCCTAGATGTCTGCAGGGCTACCAGAGCAGCCCATATCGAACTACGTTAAATAAAGTTATTCTTTTAGAGTTGTTCTTCAATTTGCCTTTTTTTCATCTCATTATCATGTTTCGTTGCAATAATATAGCTATTTAAAATCCCACCATGACTTTACGGACACACTATATATATGTAACCAAAAAAAACTATAGAAAAGAACGCAATCATGAAAATCTTAAGCTTCACATTTAAGCTCATTGTATCAGATTTGTGAAGCTTTAGATTTTCATGGCTGCGTTCTTTTCTATAGTTTTATTGACCAAATAATTGAACCGACAGTAATTGGGGGCCGTAGGCCCACAATTCGATTCGGTTTGGGCCGAATGCCCAAGTGCCACAGATCTAGCGAAATCGGGGCGTAGTGCCGATCTTTTGCTGAAAGTCTTGACAGAAAGAAATGAAAAGGGAGTATTGTTGACAATTATGTCTACAAGGAGATTCTTCAGTAATGAAATAAAGATAAGTTTATGATGAAGTGTTCTTTTTTATATTTTATAACAGGAAATAATACCTTGAGGTAAGAAAATTAATTTCCCAGATGAAGTAATTGGCCGAGGGCTCCAAGCCTTCCGCAGGAAATAGCAAAAACCGCCCGTAGGGCGGTATTTTTGCTAGTGTAGTTAATGACGTCACGCGTCAAACAATTAATTAAATCGTTACTTTTTATTTGCTATTGATACTTTTGGATTACTACATATTTTAGACTCAGAAAAATGTGAGCTTTCAAATGGTATATGTTTTATGAGTGTATGTTTAATATTGAAAAATGGAGCGCTCCTAGAGATTATCCGGGCCTCTCAACTAACTTCAGAGGAAGCATCAAAAGCAACAAAAAATCTGGCTAGTCCATTACCTAAATGATTTTGAGGACAGCTTCCCATTTGAGTTTCAGCATTTTGTACTGTTTGTCAAACAAAACGCTTTAGCTGACACTCGCCCATTAGGAGTACTACAGGAAATTCACAAATTGAGGGCTGTTTTCCCAAATGCTTTCATTGCTTATCGCATTTATTTGCGTTTGATGATGTCAAATGCAACTGCGGAGCGTTCTTTTTCTCATTTGAGCATGATTAAAAATGTTAAACGTCAAATGCTAACCCAAAAGAAATTGCAAAGTCTGTCATTGTTATGCGTAGAAAACGATATTTTCCAGAATTTAAATGCTGAGCTTGTGATTGGAAAATTGAGTGATATGAAGCAGCTCAAAAAACTTTTGTAGACTGATGGTGGGTGATTTTGTGATCAACTTTTGTACAGTAGATTAGTAATGGACTGGTAGTTGCGTAATTGGTTTGATGTAATTGTAGCAGCTTGGTGTATGTGTAAAACTTGCATTATTTGATTTAGAAATAAATGGTTTTATTAATTTACATGACTCGAAGATTTATTTTGTTGAGGGGCCGGAAGAATATTTTGGCCACAGGGCCCAAAAATCCTTAATACGCCACTGCATACAACGCAGAAAAGCAAAAATAGTCCATTAGAAGATTGCTTGATTTGGGGAAATGAACTCATAAGACTTTTCAGTGTTCAAATTGCTTTTTAGGATGTTAACTAACTGCTCGTTCAAGAATAATGGCACCAAACCCAAAAAAATTGTCAGGAAATGGGATGGCAGTAATTAGAAACTACACTCAGATCATGATGAAAACTTAAAATTAGTGCTAAAACTTTACTATCAATCTCTCACTGACAAACAACTCTCTCTCTCTCTCTCTCTCTCTCTGTCTGTTTGGTTAGTTTATTAGAATGAGGCTAGAATATCCTGTCGACCAAATGGTCGAGCTCGCTACAGACGTCATTTAAACTTTTATCACTAATTAGCATTTGGCAGTTTTTCTATTACTGCGAAGATTTGTCCAGCAAATATTTGTTAAATCGTTACTATTACACCAGATTAAGTGATACTCGCGTATTTTGGCTTAATTAATTCTACACACACACACACACCCACATACTTAAAGAAATCAATACATACATACAGCATCAATTCGAATAGCACTAGACCACACCTATATACTTAATTGCGGCCCAGTACATCCCAATTATTATAATCCATGATACACACAACATACGGAGGATTGACAAAAGTAGACACCTTCGTTTTTTCATAGTTTTTGATTTGATAATAAAGTCAATAAATAATAAACTTATTGAATCATATATTTAGAATCGTGTTAATTTCCCCTTTGAATTGGTGTAAAAGTGACACACGTTATGGGATTCCATTGGTGAGCTTTTCCATTTGTTTTTGAGAACAATCATCTTGGTGGTGTCTATTTATTTTTGTCAGCCCTTTGTACGTACATGATTATGAACGTAAATTAAAAGTACTAAAATAAATCATTTTTCACATGAAAATAAAAATATTTTGTTGTACTTATTTTAATTAAGCACGCAATTATTGGTGTGTGTGTGTGTGTGTGTATATATATATGAGCCTGACTCAGGACGGTACAAGATGAGCCGGGTGTACCTGGCTATATGCGGTGGAGAGCGCAAGGGAGCAACTCGCTCCTCCACCAAGCCAGGCCTAGAGGCGGGGCCACCAGATTGACCTTCGTGTGAAGAGAGACCAACACACGGAACCTAAACGAGGTTAACGAGGCGTATATTTTATCGACACAACTGAACCTGTCCTATCCTACCCTGATCTGACCTGACCTGCCATATAAGTAAATAAACGTAGTTTGCTCCTTCGTATCCAATATCGTAACACCACTTCCACTTCGATTACTACGGTGACATTGGTCTAGGTTGCAGTTGGATGGGGGATCGTCTCAACGTCCAGATTATGTAGCGACCCGTGGTTCGGATTCCACGTAAAGCGGTAGATCCCCTCCGTCATATGACTTAGATGTCGCGAAAGAGGTTAAAGAATCCATCAAACAACAACAACAACAACAACAACAACAACAACACCTAACCAACCACTCAAAAACTTGTCAATTAGTCCTACTGTTATATCAATAAAATTAGCTCGCTGTAGTAAACCGATTCGGTTTTCTCGCAAAGCCCTTCAGTTAACCTCACCTGAATAAATAAAAGTCTCGCTTAAACTTTAGTCGTTATTGGAAAGTGGTGTCAATGCGTGTCTCGCGACAGTTTTCTGCATTTGTTCGGTATATGCAGGGACGTAGCTAGGAGGAATTGAATCGGAGGTCGTGACTTCACAATTTCCAACTATAGTCGTGAAAATTCCAACAAATGAGAAAATTCCAACTCTGCAATAATCAAACAATACCTATATGAATCATATATAATATTAATTAATACGTATTGATTCAGTGATCACCTTGAATTTACCTTGAAACGCTTCTGCCTCAAGGGTGCGCTGCTCCAACGAAGTCCGCGCAGCGCCTCCGAGGCGGAGCCACTTCTTTATTGAGTTATAATTTTTTCTTTAACTTTGACCTTAACACGCGCAATTATATTTTTATCATTAGATGGTACTTTTCCGTTATACCCCCGCAATTTCTTCTTTCACGGTAAGGTCAACTGGGTTAATATTTATTTGGCTGGACACAGGGGACAACGAGAAATGAGAGGTTGTGTTTCACTAGCACTATTTTTTCATGCTCTTTACGATGGTACTATCATTTTTGTGCTAGTGCGCGGTTATAAAATTCATTTAATATATATTTTTTACGTGGAGACTCCGCGCGCGCGCGTGTGTGTGTGTGTGTGTGTGTGTGTGTGTGTGTGTGTGTATGTACGGTAATGTGTTTCGTGGACGTATCACTTGTTTTCAGATTGTCACATGGCTGGATTGGCCAATTACACACTTTTTGGTGTAGATTTGGCCAATTAGACACCTTTTGCGACGTGCGCCATAAGAATTTCCTTTGCTTCACAGCCTTCACGCAGTTTGAGGACAATGGCTGAAGCTAGTGAAGGTTTTGAATGTGACAGTTGGAGATTGAGTATTACCGCGCCATTTCTAAATATTTCGAAAATAACGAAGCAGCGGTGGATTGTTTAACCTAACCTATTAGCAGGTTAGGTTAATTAATTTAGTTAGGTTAGCTAGTTTTTTATCAGAATTACATTTTCCTGGTGTAGTTTTCTCTGCTTTGTTGGAATTTGACACACATTTCTTGGGCAAATGAGTAGAAACACTCCGTATTTTGGAATGGAAAAAAAAAATAGGGACCTTTTCCAGTTTGTGTACCATTTTTCATATAATTTATTTTTGAGAATATTTTTGTTAAAACTAACGAAAATATCACGACTTAACCTAACCAATTATCAAGGGCGTACAGTTGATCTATTAATTATTAATTATAACATTGTTTGTTTCTGGAATAGTATTTACTATTTACTAATAGATCAACTGTACGCTCTTGATAATTGGTTAGGTTAAGTCGTGATATTTTCGTTAGTTTTAACAAAAATATTCTCAAAAATAAATTATATGAAAAACGGTACACAAACTGGAAAAGGTCTAAAAATAGTTTCTATTCATTTGCACAAGAAATGGGTATCAGATTCGAAGAAAGCAGAGAAAACTACAGTAGAAAAATGTAATTTTGATAAAAAATGTAGCCCCTGTGTCCAGCCAAATATTTACCAAAATATCACGACTTAACCTAATCAATTGTTGACCTAACCGGGAAAGAAGAAATTGCCGGGGTATAACAGAAAAATACCCATTAGATATTTAAATAGTTTTCACTTCTATTCTTGTCATTTGAGTTTAATCTTTAACTTATTTTTTAAACTATATATTTCGACTTAATTCAAGTAGAAATGCAGGTAAATGTTTAGAATAACCTCAAACTGTTTTAAACGACAAAGTTACTACAAGATTCTTCATATGTTTTTAACGAAATGTTATTAAACACACTATGAAAGTAAATTAGAAATAAGATCCGTAAATATTAATCAAAGTTTGTGAAATTTTCCGAAATTACTTTGTGGCGCCATTATAATGACGTCAGAAGAAGAAACAAATTTTTTTTTCGCTGAAAACCCTTACGGTAAGCAGTTTAACATGAATTGTGTGTGTGAAGGTTGTTCCAATACGTTTTGCGAAGCTGTTGTGAAATTTTCTGAAGACGAGGATGCAGCCTTTAAATTTTTCTGTACCCACCTCACTAACAGGTAAGTTACATGATGGAGGTTAAGTTAGGTTAGGTTTGGTTTAATTTCCATAAGTTATGCATTCGTGGGATTCGTTTTTATATGAGAAACGCATCTGGTAGTCTGATGTTGCAGAAATGTTGTAAAACTTAAATCATGCATAACAGTTTTGGAGCATTTGCGCAACTTCAGACTATCAGAAATGAGTCTGATATAAAGACAAATCTATGAATACATAATTTTTATGAGAATTGAACAGTTTGGAGTTATTCTAAACAATTACCGAAATATATACAGTAGTTCTACTTGGTTCGAATTTATTGCTACTGGTGTCACACCAGTAGTAATAAATTCGAACTGGTTTCCAGTTTTTCCCAAATTCCAGTTGCATTAGCTAAAAATTCTAACTGCATTTGCAAGTTTTTCTTGATTGGGGAGGGTGTCTCACACACCCACACAACACACAACCCCGTAGTAACATCACTGGGTAGGAGTAGGTGACTAGTAGTTCTCAATTATTCTAACTACTACTTTACGACCTGAGTAGACTTTCCGGATTCCTTTTAAGTCTCTGGTAAGTGTTTTAATTTCTCTGTTTCGGGATTTGGGAGATATTCTGAAGGAGTCCTTTATATGACTTCATTAGGCCTAAAAAATACAAACCTTTATAAGTTTTTACACACACACACATTAAATATATATATATACACACGAGGTGTGATAAAAAAGTTTGGTAAATAGTCCCGCAACGGTAAATTTTTACTTTCGGACATGCGTTTTTTAATTTCCGACACCGGATTCCTACGTATTTTGACGTGCTGAACACGATGGTGACATTTAATTTTGTCGCTGATAACGCGTTTATAAGTTATAGCCTAACTTAACCTAACCTGAGCAGCATATAATAAGCAAGCATATAATCACCGTTGTATTCAGTTATTACACAAAGAAGGACCAGGAATAGGCAGAGGGTCATAATCACCGGATTATTCAGTTATTACAGGAAATCAGTTATTAGAGAAAGAATGACCAGGAGTAGGCAGAGGGTCACCTATTTCCTCGTCAAGCACTTCCTCCTGTGGCATGGGCACGGCTTGTACTGCACCCTGACGATGTTGGTAAAGGTGAGCAGCTGTGATAAAAAACAGGTGGTGCCGATCACCACGATGCTGATTCAGAAACACGTACCGCGAAAAGTATTGATTAAAATATTCGCTCTTGATCCCAGGCCTCTTTGTCCACTCCTTTAGGTCACGCCATAACCTCTCGTTCTCATAAAAGACTGAGATGAACTTAAAATAATTGTAACAACACGAGTTACAGCGATCAATGTTCACAGGAGCAACTATAGCACAATACTGCGCATAACTTCTAAACGCGTTAGCAGCAAAATGCGTTATCAGCGACAAAAATAAATGTCACCATCGTGTTCAGCACGTAAAAATACGTAGGAATCTGGTGTCGGAAATCAAAAAACGCGTCATGTCCGAAAGTAAATAATACCCCCGCAACTAATGAACGCGTGTCACTAGGTGATGTCAGTGTGAAAAATGCTCTGTATGAATTGCTTCCCAATTAACCCACCCCTAATATCTCCAGTCTAACTATAGAGTAGATTAAGCCTAGCCTTGTAGGGGTCAGCCTAGATATTCCAGATATGGTCCAGAGCGGGCAGAGTAAATTGAGGTCCACAGTAGGATTCCTCACTAAATTAGGTTAGGGTAACTTACCTTAGCCTTTGTTAAGCTATGAGTTGATGCTAGGTCTTAGACCACAATGTAGGCCTAATTTTACTGACCCAGCTTATATTATGTCCCCAAACTGGGCTCAAAAACACAACTGATCACTTACTGAGTGTTATTAGACAGTCCCTCTTCTCTTTGCTCAATTTTTGAGAGCGTACTTGCTGGTGGGAATCTTTTTTCGTTTTTCAGCCTCTTCCTCCTCCCTCTTCCGTCTTGTTCACCCGTTCCTTCTTTTCCGTTCTTCCCGCGGCTTTTTCCACCAGCGTCCTCTTGGTTTTTTCGGTTGGTTGATCAGTAATGTATGTCTATTACCGAGCACGCTCTATCACACACTCACACAGTATATAAATACTAATGTGGAGAAAACTCTGGTGAACAACCAATTGGTTTCATCCACCCAGTTATTGACATAAAAGGAGTTTAATAATGGTTAGATTAACTACCTACCTACTCAGTGGACCATTTTCGTTACCTCCCAACTACTCACACGTATCAGTTTTCCATAGTGTGTATGGCTGATGACGTCACCTTGGCCACTTGCCAGATGCCAACAAACACCATTCAACTACGCACCAGTGCCCTGTGTCATTGCTTTGTGTGAGGGCGTTTTTGTGGCGTGTGGCGATTTTGCAGAAAATGTCGAAATTTGAGCAACGTGCAAACATCAAATTTTGTTTTAAACTTGGTAAGACGGCTACAGAAACGCACGGAATGCTTGCAGCTGTCTACGGAGATGAAGTTATTACAAACAAGACGGACGGATGACCGCTTCTTTCATCATCTTCCAGAGACTCATTTCCTTCTCGAAACCTTCCAAACCACTTGCAAACAGTCTTGTTTGTAACAACTTCATCTCCGTAGACAGCTCCAAGCATTCCGTGCGTTTCTGTAGCCGTCTTACCAAGCTTAAAACAAAATTTTCTGCAAAATTGCCAGACGCCACGAAAACGACCTCATACAAAGCAATGACACGGCGCACTGGTGCGTAGTTGAATGGTGTTTGTTGGCATCTGGCAAGTGGCCAAGGTGACGTCATCAGCCATACACACTGACATCACCTAGTGACCAAAGCTGGGCACAAACCGTTAATCCGTTAATCGTTAATTAACGAAGTTAACTTTTTCGTTAACGATTTAACTTTTAAGTTAACTTTGAAAATCATTATCGGACTAATTAACTTCCGTTACATTTAACTTCCGTTAACTCAAGTCCGTTAACCCAAAAAATTCATAAATAAACGTTTAAAAGTCTCTATTATTTTCAGTGCTGAGCAGGTGCGCAATTAATCCGCCACTGTTAATAGTGATGAACGAATTTCCATTTCCGCAGTGCAAAATCAGGCGATATATTTGTTTCCGTCGCCCCAATTTGTCTTACCAAATATGGTAGTTATTTATGGCATTGGTTTGAGCAAAACATGGTCGACTGTAAAATCAGGCGGAAAGATTTGCCATTTGAGTTTAATGTTTCAACTTCTTTCAAGAAATATCACGAGCATTTTAAGGCACTTTCAATAATATATATGTAACAATTACAACAAATAACTACATTCGTTTCATTTGCAGTCTGTCTCTTGCGCAACATGTTTGTGCTAGTGAATATTTAAAAATAATCGTTGTCAATAAGTCATGTATATTTATAATATGTCTGAGTACCTTATTAGTAGTCTCCTTGATACATTTCAAGAACCATAAAACTGATCAGGTAAGATTTCAATTCTCATGTCACTTTGATGACATAATTTAAGTCAATTGATGTCTTACAATGGGAGCGGTACCACATCTTTAAAATCTCCATAATTATTTTTCTACCCGGTTGATCCTGCCGGTACTTTCAAGTCCCAATGTGAATTAGTTTCTTTATGAGATAATAGATGGCGTTGAGAAGTAAATGTGAGCGTGTGGCGCCAGAGGCTGTTTACTCTTTAGTATCTCTGCCATCCCCTCCAGTGCTGCAGTGGAGCGTTTGTTCTCTATGGGCAAGGACATCCTGAGGGCCAAAAGATCATCCCTGTCTGATGAAAACTTTGATATGCTAATTTTCATGAAGGGCAACATGCATCTCATGGACAAAATGGAGAACGAGAAGAAGAGGGAAAATTAAATTATATATATTGTGTTTTTCATTTTTTTTATAATAAAAGTTAACGTTAACGGTTTATCGGTAACTTCCGTTACATGTTTAACGAATTAACGGTTAACGAAGTTAACTCTTTGGTTAACGGATTAGCGGTTAACGAAGTTAACTTTTTGGTTAACGGTGCCCACCACTGCTAGTGACACGCGTTTATTAGTTGAGGGACTATTTATCGAACTTTTTAATCACACTTCGCGCGCGTGTGTGTGTGTGTGTGTAATATATATATATATTACTAAGAAAATCTTTTAACCCTTTAAGACTTGCACGTCCGCCGTACGATCTTAATCTTCACGGCCGCATTTGAATGACGTAAAAAAAAAAAACGCCATATGACACACACACACACACACACAGTACATTCCGCCCGTACAAGCAGTACTGAAAGGGGTTAAGTTTTTGATTAATTTACATCGTAATTCAGCATTTTAAGCAAAAAACATTTTGAAACTTTTCATTTTTGGCCCCAAACTGTCGTCTGTGTGGGATACATTTTGCTCAGGACCCCGTCTCGAAAGGGTTAATAATATTTTGTTGTAAATTCCTTATTCAGAAGGTTGGGTTGAAAGGTTTTCCAGAGGAGTCGACCGCAGTCGACTGTAATGAGAGTAATCACTGATAAACTGATAAAAATTAGTTGGTTGTGGCTGTTCCGGTTTACGTCCTTCCTATAGAGTTTGTTTTCCTAACGTGAGACATACTTTTTTCTTGATTGGTTGGTTAATTTAGTCAGTGTACGTTCTTTATGTCCAAAGGATCTTTGAGACATATTGCTTTTGTAAAGATAGAACCTGCAGTGTAGCCATTTACATTAGATGGTCAGATGATTGATTAATTTTCAGCTTTGTAGAATAGCAGTATCGATGCCACTCTGGGAAAATAATACTATAAATTAACCAACACTCATAGTAGGCTATATTTAACTGTGAGAAACGATAGTAACCAACAATCCAACAGATTACTGGTTGATCATTTACCGTTTCTTACTATGAAATTAGTAACGCAACTAGTCACAAAAAACAATAATAATAATAATAATATCGAAACAAATTGAAAAAAAAGTCTATAAACTTGCCGCTGTTCCCGAGCCAAATACAAGAAAGGCAAACAAAATTATTCTCCATTCGTAAAATGGGTCTCAAAATTCCTAATGCAAAAATGAAAGAAATATCTGAAATAAATAAAAAATAAAAGTTGTTTCAAAGAATTAGTGAGGATTTTCCACAGGCTTGTTTTTTCTACTGATAAGACCAACAAATATCAAAGCTTAAATTTTGCAGAAAACATTGACAATTTGAGAATGGATTTTTTGCTGATGGAAGCTGAGAGAGACACACACACACACCACACACACACACACACACACAACACACACACACACACACACACACACACACAGAGGGGCGCTATCAAAGGCCATAAGATCCATTCTGGGTAAGCTCGAGAAAGTAGAGAAAAAATAAAAATAAAGAATGAGAACCGATACCATGCTTATACTTACAGACCTGGTAATGCTTTAACACAAAATAGTATTTGTGGCAAAGTATAGAACAGACAAGGCTCTCCCTCCTCCGCCAGCCATTGCTGACAGAAAATAGGTGAAAGAAAATTTATAGGAAAGTAGGAAAAAGTATAATGAAAAGAATAGCTTCATGAAGCACTAGACTATTTAATCTAATTTACACCATGCATATTTTAAAGAAATTCTTTATTATGAGAGAGAGAGATATGAATTTAAGAAATCCATTAATTATTTTTTATTGCCCAAATATGTTGTTCCTCTTTGTAAAACCCTCACCAACATTTTTATGTTTGAAATTTCCTCAAAAATCATTTGTTTCTCCAACAATTCCACTTTTATTTCATTCATTTCACTTCTAAATTGCAAAACAAGCGTATTACAGACGTATATATTAACTTTGCCATCCCCCCCGTCCCCCCTCCCGCCAAAATTAGACAGTTACAGAGGCCGACACATCAAATTTTTAACCCCTTGCCATTGTTCCTGGCTAAATGGATAACATCGTTTCCCTATATAAGTGAAGTGAGACACTAAGGTTGGGGTTCAACTCCCGTTAATACTGATAATACTCGTATAATCTACGAGTAAGCACAATGAACCACATTAGGTGGCCTGAGCATTGTGCCAGTTTCTGGCACTCCTCACTCATTATTAATCTCTGCCTATTTTCTCGGGTTATAGTATAGGTAATGCCCGATTAAGTTAAAGTTAAAAATGAAGGCAACAAATATCGTTTTCAGCCTCTGTTATGTCGAGAAATCCTCCTTTCCTCGGGGCTCGGGCGGAGGGGGAGCAGTGTGTGTATAACTCTTGTTTGTCTATCCTTTATTCTTCTTCCTGGAACAGAACAGAATAAGATGACTGAACGAAAGCCGATCGAATGGAATCGCTTCGGTCTAAACAACGATCCCGAGAAGGAAGTTTCAGAGAAGACCAAACTGAAGGAGGATACTGCAGAAGAAGGTTATTACGGAGGAGGAGAAGGGGAAGAATTGTTCTCCACAGAAGAGGTGATGCAATGTTTTCGTTGAACACGTCAGTTTTTTTTTTTTTTTTTTCTTCCAGAGATTACAGAATTTTTTTATCCCAAGGTTCTGGTTACATCAATGCATACCCATTTCTCTCCATGCCATACCCTTGGGATATTATCCAATATCCATATACCTTTCTTGGCATATTATAACTACTAAAACGATTAAAATAACCATTAACCTTTAAATGCCCATGCAGGGGTCTTTTCTGAAAATGAATAAAATTGTCTGGCATTAACTAAAAGAAAATTAGTAAAGTATCACGCTGGATAAATTAGGGTTTATAGGCCTACGAGTGAAAGCAATAAAAATAATGGATGATCGATGGCACTTGGGTATTAATCCAGCCGAAAGGCGACGAAAGAAATAATCCACAGTGGCCCTTTATATGGGTGCCCGGTAGCTCAATAGTTATGGTGGCAGACTGAGCGGTGATTCTCTGGTTCGCTCCTGCCTGCTGGCTCTCATATATATATATATATATATATATATATATATATATACAGGGTGGCCCCAAAAAAATGGCACCAATTTTGAGAAGTGATATCTCAATAACCATTGCAGCTAGGGACTTAAAAAAAACAACCAAATGAAAGATAATTCTTTTCTCTTTAAATACTTATTCTATGGCTTGATGGTTATAAGCCTATATAATGCCCAAAATTGGCTTCCAAACAAAATATACAAAAAAAAGTTGCGCATTTATATTTATTCCTTTTATTTTTTCTAATTAATTATCTTCTAATTTACAGTCTTTAAACGAAGTTCTGTGGTTTTAGGTTAAACCTAATTTTCAATAAATGGCTCAATCTGCCCTCCATTATGGTCAACCACAGCCTGTAATCTCGCCCTCCATTTTGAAATTGCTGTTATTTTATTTATTTGTCGGGTTCAAAATCCCAGCTGAGCCGTGAACGGCCAAATTCTAAAGGGCCAGTTCTATCTGAAGCCCAAGTTAAGCTAAATTAAAACTTTACGGATTTGAGATCCTATTAGGTCCTACCTCAGGGTAACCTCAGGACTTGCTGACTCGATGCGGGCCTACTTTAGACCTTTGTTACATGAATTTTAATGTAAACAAAAAGGGTACTATTTATGGTCTTCTTTCTCAACCTTGCAACAACAACGCAACCTGGACTATTGCACTGCAACAATCTTGTATCTAAACAACCAAACTGAATTGCAAGAGAGCTCTCTACAAGACCACACCCTGTACGTACGACATCCCACAAATGAGTAGAAAGAACGCGCAGCGCCCCAAAATGATGCCAACAGTGTGACCAAACAATGATGCCACAAGAGCTCAAAAATGCTAGCTCTAAATTAAGTTAATTTTTCACTAACCTTACAATTATGAGATGGATATATATACACCTTAACTTAATATATACAAGCAATGCTGCATCAATCAGCTTAGTCATCGTATCGCCTTGGGACAACAATGGTTCTTCCTCTTCTAGATTTTCTAACACTCCCCACCGAAGAGGCATTGTTGTCATTACCTTCTGCAAAGTTAGCCAAGCCTTCTCCATGAGGCTGTAACTCAAATGTTTCATCTTGACTATCTGTGTTTTTGCTGATTTCTAAAGCATAGAGTTTTGTATAGGTCTCTTTAACTTTCCTCCTGAAGTCTTTACCAGTGCAGACCTAACTAAATTGTCTTTGCCAACAAACAACTCTTCAATTATGCCAAGCTTCCAGCATTGCCTTGGTCTTTCATCCCCAATCATTACCACTTCTCCACCTTGATACAATTTGCATTGGAGCCCTTTACCTTGCCTGATGGGTAATAATTGAGTTCTGGCAAGTATTCCATCTGCCACCTCTTCCATAACTGATCTTGTAGCTCTTCAAGGTACCTGAACCGTCTGGTTAACTCTCCTTGAGTGCTCTGGATAGGCTGCAAGTCTTCTGGCACACTGGGGTTTGATGTTAATCGTTTACCACAAAGAAAATGATTTGGTGTCAATGGCTCTGCATCCTGCCTACTGTTGTAAACAAAAGTGATAGGCCTACTGTTCACCATTGCTTCTACTTCACATAAAACAGTAGAGAATTCTTCTTTGCTCAAATGAGCATTAGCTAAAAGTTTCTTTAATGGACACTTTACACTTCTCACTAGCCTTTCCCAAAATCCTCCCCACCATGGTGCTCTCTCAACAATAAACTCCCACTGTACCCCTTGGTGTGAAAAGTAGGATTGGAATCCTTCCTCTTTTAGCAAGGACCAAATTTCTTGGAGTTCCTTTGCAGCCTTTTGAAGGTTTTTGCATTATCCGATATGATTTTATTTGGGAAACCCCCTTCTGTTCACAAACCTTTTAAAGGCCAAAAGAAATACATCACTACTTTAGTTGCTTACCACTCCAAATGGATTGCTCTGGTGGTAGCACAGGTGAAAAGACATATATAACCTTGTTAGACTCCCTCGCTCATACACATAGACTGGCCCTGCAAAGTCTACTCCCACTACATCAAATGGGGCAGTATAGACACACCGTTCTCTTGGAAGTGGAGCCACCTTTTCATAATAAGGCTTTGCACTCCAACGCTTGCAAACCACACATTTATGCAAGACCTTTTTTACTACTTGTCTAATTTTGGGAATCCAAAATTGTTGTCTGATCTCTATTATCACTTCTCTAACTCCAGCATGTAACAGCTTATGATGAGTATCCAGGATCAAAAGGTCCACAAAGTGCCCCCAGAAGGTAGCAAAATTGGATGTCTTTTCTCCTCTGGAAGCCCAGAAAACTGTAGTCTACCTCCTACTCTCAATAAATCCTGATCCAAAAACACATCCAAACCCTTGAGCGCAGAATGTGTTGGTAGAACCTGTAATGGATGGCTGGTGAGCAATTCCCGCTCTTCACCAAATTTTTCCTTCTGCGCATATACCACCCAGTATTTCCTGGCTTGCTGAATCTCATTACTGTTCAGAATTCCTTCCCTTCTTGTTTCTCCCTTAATGTTGTTGATAAATCTACAGTATATACCCATGCTGTCACTCTTAACAATCTTTTCAGACTGCTAATGTCCTCAAGCCTCAATATGGGGTCCTGCTGCATAACTTGACAACTGTTCACAGCGCATTTTCTCACCTCACTCACCCATGCTTCTTCAGCCTGGCATTCTCCTACAATAGGCTGATTAGAAGGCCAGTTTTCACTTCCAAGTTTTAGCCACTCTGGCCCATTCCACCACAAACTTGATTGTGAAAGATCTTTCACTGAAATTCCTCGTGTTGGTAAATCAGCGGGGTTTTGGATGCCTGGACAATGCTTCCATTGCTTGGGATCTGTGTGCGCTTGAATTTCCTCCACCCTATTGGCAACAAATGGTTTCCATTTCCTTGCCTGACTTCTTAACCAGTGCCAAACTATAGTGGAGTCTGTCCAATAATAGCTTGGAATTTCATAGAGGGCCAAAGACTTTCGCACTGTAATTGCAAGCCGACTAGCAATAACGGCACCCATCAATTCCAACCTTGGAACAGAAAGCCTTTTCAAAGGTGCTACTCTACTCTTTGCAGCAACCAACCTGCAACTTACTTCCTTTTGCAATGCGCCTCTTATATAAATACAAGTTGCATAGGCTTCCTCACTTGCATCACAAAGGTGTGCAGCTCCAAATTGTCTGGACTATTGTTCAACTCTCCAAAGTACCATCTTGGGATTTCAATGTCTCCAAGATGTGCCAATTCTTTGAACCAATATTTCCACTTTACCACCATATGATCAGGTAACTCTTGGTCCCAACCAAGTCCAATTTCCCAGAGGCTCTGAAACCAAATTTTGACTTTATCACAAATGGAGCCAGGAATCCAAGAGGATCAAAGACCTTTGAAGCCAAACTAAGAGCTGTACGTTTTGTCCACCTTGTCTCATTCTCAGCCAGCTCTACTAAAGATTTCCCATTGAGGTAAACAAATCATCATCTTGCTGCCAAACAATGCCTAGCACCTTTGCATCTATTGCCCACAACTCCTTAATACCAGAATCCTCAATACTTTCTGCTGCATCAGGTACTACACAGGAATGACTCATAAACTCTTGTAATTGCGAATGATTGGTCTGCCATTTTCTAAGCTCCATGCCAGCCTCCCTCATTATAGCTCTAGCCTCCATGAATATCTGTTTAGCCATTTCTGTATTATCCACGGAACATAGCAATCATCCACATAAATTTTTTTTTTTATGTGTTCAATAGTGTTAGGATAGACTTCAGAATATTTCTTAAAATGGTACTGCATAGTAGCTGCCAACAGAAATGGACTAGAGCTGAGGCCAAACAACACTGACTTCATTCTATATGCTTGAACCTTAGGTTCATTTTCCAACAAGTCTTTCGTATCCACCCACAGATACCTTACTGCATCTCTGTCCTCTGGTTTTAACTTTATCCGGAAAAAGGCTTGCTTCACATCTGCAGTCAATGCTACTCTACCAAACCTGAATCTCAGTAACAAGGAAAATAAATCTGCATTTAAATTTGGCCCAGCATCCAAACAGTCATTCAAGGACACACCACCTTTGTCCTTGGCTGAGCCATCAAAAACTACCCTCAGTTTGGTGGTAGTTTTGTCTCGCCGTACCACTGCATGGTGTGGCAGATAATGTGCCTCCTGGCTCACCAGCTCGCCTTGCACCCTTTCAGCATAGCCCTCCCTTACATAACTTAGGATGGCCTCATCGTATTCAATTAACAACTCCTCATTTTTTCTTAGCCTGTACAATGAAGTCTCCAACCTCCGATTAGCTAGCTGAAGGTTTGAACCGGGTTTGCAAGAATCCTTCCATGGTAGGCCAACTTCATAGCAACCATCTCTAAACCCAATCCCTTTTTCAAATTGCTCTAAAACATCATTGTTCACTGTACTTGCCTGGTTGTCCTTTATGCCAATAGATTCAAGTTCCCAAAACGCTTTCAAATGCCTTTCCAGACCATGGCTTTTCTCCTCAATCTTAACAAAAAGAGCCTTAACTTCCATTTCATTGCAATAACTACCATGTAGCATCCAGCCTAGCTTACTTTCAATAGCTACCGGGCCTTGAGATGTACGGACAATATTACCAGTGATGAAGTCCCAATAATAGTCAGCTCCAATCAAAGACTAATATCTTCTGTTCCCTCAAACTTATTATTGCCCAAATTAATTCCTTTAACTTGCAATTCTTGGACACATGCCATATCTAAACAAGTAGTGACTGGAGCACAAAGTTCCTCAATCTCTACAGCTTGGACCTTGATAGTGGGACTTTGCGGTAACAACCCTTTAACCAGAACTTCTACCTTCTTAAATTTGGTTTGGTTTTGAACGGAACCCCAAATCCAGAAATTCTTAAATTTTCCCTCTTAAGTTCTTTAAACTTCAATTTTCTGGAAATTCTGGTCTTAATAAAATTACACTGGCTACCACTATCAAACAATACCCTTACAGTAGCTTCTCCCTCATTCCCAATTAATAAGGCTGCAGTTGTTTGCAATAATCCCCCTTTACTTTTACTCCCTTGCCTAGCAGTGGCATGTGCCACTGAGTGTCTACTTCTGGGGTAGGCCTACTAAGAGTGTTTTCACACAATAATGGCTGATGCCTACCATGACATTTTTTGCACAAAATTTTAAACTTACAAAACCTTGCTCTATGACCTTTCAAAAAACATTTAAAACATGCTGTGGACTTAGTTACCCTGTCCTTTCTCTCCTCAAAGGGTAAGGCCTCAGCCACCTCACATTTATATGACTTGTGGTTGCCTTCGCAAAATATGCATTCCTTGATTCCCTTTAATTTATTCTCAGAGGAGGCATGTAGAGCTGACACTGTACCTGGGCTATTCCTTTTTGTGGAAACTTTGGTGCTGTGCCTGCCTTTGTCCCCTTGTTTACCATCCCACTGTGTAAACTCAACTCCCTCTCGTCTTGCTAATTCTGTGCCTAAAAGACTTAACATCTGCTGAAGGGGGATGTACACATGTTCTGCAGAGTGTCCCCTACTTAATTCAAGCAAAATTGAGCTAGGCAATTTAGACTCCAGTGTAGGAACCAACATTATACCATACTTTTCCATTCCTACACCCAAGTTGTCCAGGGACCTACAGTAGTTCTAATTTCAAATTCATCATATAACTGCCGTAACTCCTTGACACTATTAGGATTATTAACAGGAGGTATAGCTAAAAGTGCACGGAGGTGGCTTTTAATTAAGATCTCTGGCTTACCAAACCGTTTCTTTAATATATCCCAAGCCACATTATAATTAGCCTCTGTTAATGCTAATCCTGCTATAGTCTTTGCTGCCTCCCCTTCCAAGAGGGACCGCAAATAATTAAACTTCTCCACGGCACTTAACACTTGACTAGAATGAACTGCTGATTGAAAACTGTCTGCCCATCCTTGCCATTCCTGAATACTCCCAGAAAATGTTTTGAGTACAAGCCTCGGTAATTGAACTACAGATCTGTTAACCTTAACTTCACAAGCATCATTTGTTGAGTGTGTGTTTCATTATTAGACCTGGTCTCTAACTGTACTGAGCTGCTAAACTCTTTTGCTCGGAGGCCTACGTTAATCATATCATCAATAATCTCTTCAAAGTAAATTATGTTATTTTCTATTTCATCCTCTTCTATAAGAGCCTCAATTTTAACATTTACCTCACTTAGAGCAACCTTTTTAGTTCTAAATATGGAAAGCTGCGCAGTCACTAAGCGTAAATCCTCTTGCTCTATGGCAGAATCTATAGTGGCAATGACCTTTGTAATTAGACCTTTGTAGGCGCTTCTCCTTTTTATAAATTTGTTCAATTCAGATGCACTCATCTTCAATGCAAACAACAATTGGGCTCAATGCCAAATAAGCTGAATTGGCAGAAATACTTAACCGAACTGATCAAACGTAAATTTTACTTTCAAATAAACTGAATTGCTAGGTGGGGTACTAACCAACACCAGTATGGAATACCAAATTTTCCACCCAAGTAACTGGCGCACTGGTCTGCAACCTTCGCCTACGAATAATAAACCAAATTAACCACACTGGTAAATGTAGGCCAAAACAACGACAGACGACTGGCCAAGTTTCGCAATTGGGCAACCAAACTTTTTACCCTGGGACCTTAATTCAATAATACTCAACCCGTCTAGGCCTAACTTGGGCTACAATTTGCACAATCAGAACTTTGCCGAAAAATAGTCACTGACTCAGTCTTGGGGTAGAATCCGGTTCTGAAGGACCATGTTATTTTATTTATTTGTCGGGTTCAAAATCCCAGCTGAGCCGTGAACGGCCAAATTCTAAAGGGCCAGTTCTATCTGAAGCCCAAGTTAAGCTAAATTAAAACTTTACGGATTTGAGATCCTATTAGGTCCTACCTCAGGGTAACCTCAGGGTTGCTGACTCGATGCGGGCCTACTTTAGACCTTTGTTACATGAATTTTAATGTAAACAAAAAGGGTACTATTTATGGTCTTCTTTCTCAACCTTGCAACAACAACGCAACCTGGACTATTGCACGGTGCAACAATCTTGTATCTAAACAACCAAACTGAATTGCAAGAGAGCTCTCTACAAGACCACACCCTGTACGTACGACATCCCACAAACGAGTAGAAAGAACGCGCAGCGCCCCAAAATGATGCCAACAGTGTGACCAACAATGATGCCACAAGAGCTCAAAAATGCTAGCTCTAAATTAAGTTAATTTTTCACTAACCTTACAATTATGAGATGGATATATATACACCTTAACTTAATATATACAAGCAATGCTGCATCAATCAGCTTAGTCATCGTATCGCCTTGGGACAACAATGGTTCTTCCTCTTCTAGATTTTCTAACAATTGCCTTTGAGATCGTCACTTGTGAGAGATTTTCCATGCAGCCTGAATTCGTTCACGAAGATGGTTCACATCACGGATTTTCTGACCATGGTAGACTTCTCTCTCTAAGGCAGACCACACAAAGTAGTCAATGGGGTTTAGATCTGGGCTGCATGGTGGCCAATTATTTGGTTCGATAAAACCAGGACAATTATTATTGAGAATGTTATTGTTTCCTTGACTGTATGAATGATGGGCTCCATCTTGCATGAACACAAAATCAGTGCTCGTCTCCTTGATCTCTGACAACATTGGAGACAAAATGTCATTACAGTAGTAAATTGAGTTAATTTTAACGCCTCGCTGAATAAAAATGATGGATGTTTTGTTCTTAGATGACGCTGCAAGGGAAACCATTATCGAATCTGAAAAGTGTTTTTTTCACGCAAAAGTCGTTTGGGTCAACATGAGTTTTTGTCGCCACTGCTGCACGAACCCGATCATTTTGGGTATTTCGTGGTGTTTCGACCGTAAATCGTTTCTCATCAGAAAACCAAATTTTTTTCACAGACTCATTTGACCGAAATCTTCGCAATAGATTTTTACATCGATGGAAACGTCTTTCTTTCACAGGCTCCGATAAAGCAGTAACCTTCACCCTCTTAAATGTTTTCAACCCAAGATCTTTTCGAATTATTCGCTGTACTGATGAACGTGAAATCCCGGTTTCTTTCGCAACTTCACGTTCACTTTTACTTGTTCCCGGTTGTTCCTCTTGACTTAAAACCATTTCATTTACTTTTTCAATGTTTTCTGGCGTTCTAATACTTTTTGGTCGACCACTTCCCGGACGCCGTTGACTGCTGCCGGTTTCTTTAAGTTTTTGTAAAAAATGTGTCACTTCTTTTTTTCCAATTTCTATTTGGAAATTCGTAAAGGATTCTGTTTAATGAATATCCCTTTTCTTCACGTAGTGCTTGTATAATGTTCTTATCAGATTCTCTCAATCCCATCTTGAGGGGTCTGGAATAGAAAAATTTCATTTAAAATTAGGATCAAGGAATAAAATAAATGCGCAACTTTTTTTTATATATTTCTTTTGGAAGCCAATTTTGGGCATTATATGGGCTTATAACCATCAAGCCATAGAATAAGTATTTAAAGAGAAAAGAATTATCTTTCATTTGGTTGTTTATTTAAGTCCCTAGCTGCAATGGTTATTGAGATATCACTTCTGAAAATTGGTGCCATTTTTATTGGGCCACCCTGTATATATCCTTATTTATATTTGTTGGGGATTATGATGATGTCGGATGATGTTTTAATCTAAGCGGCTTGGGTAATCTGCACCAAATTTAGTATAGTATATAAATTAAGGGAGAAACAGGGAAGGTTTTAGTGCCCCCCCCCCCGTAGGTTGTATTTCTGGGGCCTTTTGCTGCGCAAGGCTCAATGGGTGTTCTAGTGTGTGGTGAATATATGTATATATGTACCTACAAGTTTAATAGAGCTCATTTCGAACATTTGTTATAGATAACCTCTGTTAATAAACTAATATGAATATGTCTGCCGACTTTGGCTACTGTTACATCCTTTGTACTTTACATGTTTCAAGTAAATTTTTCAGCAACAATTTTTCAGTAATAAATTGAATTTTCTTTTTTTAAAAAAGAAAATTGAAAAAGGAGAGTAAAATTTTTATTAAAGTAACAGTTTGTATCTGGTTTTCGCTACTATTATTACTAGTAATAATAGTAATACTATTATTACTATTAATAATAGTAATAATACTCTTACTGTTAATAATAGTAATATAATTATTTAATGTTAAAGATAATACATAGCTGAATTTTGCCGTTAATTGCGCGATTATTCCTTCGTACTAATAGCTCAGGGCGTCCTATGATAGAGAGGACCTATAACTTAATGCGGGATCCAAACCCCCCTAAGGGTTATTACGTAATGTGAACGGGGAAGACGTTCACCCATCCAACATCTAAACGGACCAAACCCCACTGATCTTACCGGAAGCGATGTCGCGACGTGGCTGCGAGGATCCCAAAGTTAATTAAAACCCTTTTCTAGTTTAAGAGAAACAAACCATGGTGGCTGATCACTCTTCTGATGACGGAGAGAACCCTTTTCGGGACTTGGGACGGGGTCTTCACTTCATGCATGGTGAACTTTTTGGGAGCCATTCTATTCCTTCGAACGGGATGGGTCGTTGCCCAAGCTGGGATCGTTTATGGGAGCATTATGATGTTTGTCACAGGTATTTATCGAAATTCATTATATGTATAAAGTTGTAACATATATTCTGCTCGATTTTTTAGTTCATTCAGAACAAAAATTAAAGGATCTAATGACAAATTAATCAATATAATTCCCTTCTTTTTCTATAACTTCCTCCCACCTGTAGAAATTTTTTTTTATGCCACGTTCGAAGAAATCCCTTGGTTTCGAATTAAAGAAAAGGCGATCACTTCGTTTTCGATAGCTTCCCTGGATTGCAACTTTTGTCCATCTAGGTGGTGTTGCAGACTTCTGAATAAATGGTAGTCTGAAGGTGCGATGTCCGGAGAATAAGGTGGATGAGGCATTTTTTCCCAACCAAATGCCTCCAATTGGGCAGTGGTGATTCGAGCAGTGTGAGGGCGCGCGTTATCCTAGTGGAATAGAACGCCTCTGCGATTAATTAATGCGGGACGTTTTCCTCGTAATGCCATCTTCAATCGTTGGAGTTGTTGGCACTAGACTTCAGCTGTGATTGTTTGGTTATCTGGCAGAAGCTTAAAATGAATAATTCCTTGCATATCCCACCAAACGCATAGCAAAATTTTCTTTGGATGGGGTCCATTCCTTGGCTAAGGTTCAGGCTTTGTTTCACGGCTAAGCCACTGATGTCGACGCTTAATATTGTTATAGAGGACCCATTTTTCATCCAGTGACGATCCGATTCAAAAACGGTGCCTGCAGTTGCCGAGAATGCAGTGATGTGCAAATATCGATTCGATGTTGAAGATTCGCTCGTGACAAATCATGCGGAACCCATTTTCCAACCTTCATTACTTTTCCTAACAGCTTCAAATGACGATGAATGGTCATATGGCTAACGCCGAGTTGTAGGCCAAGTTTTCTTAGTTACCGTTGGGTTTTCCTCCACTGTTGCTTTCAGCAACTCTACATCTAACTCATTTGGTCGTCCTGTTCGTTGATAATCTTTCAGAATGAAGTCTCCATTTCTGAACCTCTCAAACCATCTCCTACACATCCATTCGCTCACATCATTATTTCCATAAACTCTCTGAATGTTTCTTGCGGATTCACTAGTGTTAAATCCTTTATGGAACTCATACAGCATCACATGTCGAATATGCTCGTAGGAGTGGCGTTGTAACTGTATGAAAAACACCAGAGAAAATATTCATTAGCCTAATCCAGTGGCGTACTAAGGGGGGGTGCGAGGGGGGCGGTCCGCCCCGGGTGACAGCCAGGAAGGGGGTGCCATCGGGAGAGTTGAAATACCAGTACAAGTTTTCAAACCAAATGAAAAATTCGCCAAAGTAAGAAATTTTTTTTTTTAAATGTTCAAACTATTACAACAGCTTAATGTTAATTTCACTATAAAATAAATTTTTTATTTTTATTGGCAATACAAAATTTACAAACGAAAAATTAAATATTTGATAAAAATTACATCGAAAGGCGAACGTTTGTTGACGTTTTAGCCATCAGTTTGTTGAGCATAGCCAACAAACAGTGTGGTATCATAGTGATGTTTAAGTGTTTATAAATGATAATTAATGATAATTAATAATGATGATAATGATAATAATAATAATTAATTGTCTCTGCTTGTCTGGGTTGATAATCTGATAACTCAATGGGTATCTGGTTGGAAAAAGTTTGAGAACCACTTGTTTGAAGCTTTTCTGTTGTAATAAATTTTTTTTACTTCTTTATTTACTGGATATCAGTGATGTAGGTCTCGAGATCGGTCTCGGTCTCGAGACCGATCTCGAGACCCAATTTGCCGATCTCGATCTCGGTCTCCGCTATTTAGATCTCGGTCTCGATCTCGGTCTCGACAGACGCGGTCTCGGTTTTTCTCCCCGAGACCTTTCGAGACCTCTCGAGACCGTAATGAAAAATACATGTTATTGGCATACTCATGATGGTGGCTTGGTTGAACAGACACAATTCAGAATGTTTATGAAAGTTTGTAAAAGTAAGGGACTCTAGGTATTCACTAATCAGTCACCCTGTTTTGAGTTGCCACGTTTGTCTTGCGGGAGAGTGTGGGTCTGGATTTTTTTAGGTTAGCGCTACAAACCCCCCCCCCCCCCCGCCCCCGTCAGATTAATTTTATTGAAAATGGAAACACTAAATAGAGAATTATATATATTATATATAAGTATATATTATAAGGCCACTTAGTGTTGCCAAACGGCGTGTCAACCTCTGTGGCGTGATAAAAACGATTATCCTCCCATCCAATATGTATTTGAAAAAATAAAATGCTTCACACAAAATAATGCAAGAAATACAGCATAAAGAAAACAGTACCGATAAATTCAAGAGTCAAACCAAAGTTCCGAGACTAATGGCAAAATATCAAAGCTATCGGTCCAAGCAGAAGCACGTTGAAACTGGGAAGATTTTGAACCGCAGGGAACAGTTGCGGCGGTACCTTTTAGAGATCGATGAATCTCATATTTTAGACAATTGCTCTCCAATAAAGTTTTGGCACCAGAAAAGGGATAAATTCCCATCACTGGCCAATATTGCCATGACTGTTTTAACAGTGCCTGCCTCTAGTGCTCCAATTGAGCGTGTATTTAACCATGGAGGCATAATAATGAGGCCCCACAGAAGTCGAACTTCAGCAGATCTTCTGAGCATGCTGATGTTCCTTAAGTGTAATGAGCACCTATCATGCTTTAAATAAATACACAAGTCAAACTGGGTAGTGGGTACGTTCATTAAACCTTCTGTAACAGATATAAAAGAAGTAAATAAATAAAAAGTACGTGTATATATATATTCATTTGTTAATTTATAGGCTACACTTTTTGCATTCAACACACTACATCTGAGAAAGTAGTTATTAGTTTATTAATATACTTAACATAGTCTAATTTCCATAGTAGTGTAAAACAAATTGAAAAGGGCATGAACTTGGTCTCGATCTCGATCTCGTCTCGAATTTTAAGGGTCTCGATCTCGGAAGGTAGATCTCGATCTCGAACCTTTGATCTCGGTCTCGATCTTGGTCTCATAGGATCAGGTCTCGGTCTCAGTCTTGGACTTGGTGGTCTCGACTACATCACTGCTGGATATACTGTTAATTTTCATTTTGTCAGTGGTCTAGTTATTTGTGAGTAATGCTCATAGTTTTCTGCTTTTTTAGGAGTCGTGTTTGCACTCCCCCCTCCCCCCCCCAAATAAGAGAGCTGTCCGTCCGTCTGTCCGTCACACTTTTAGAAATTGTGATTAAAAAATTCAGAAATTGTAAAAAAAATTCAGAAATTGTATTACGGGCGGCAATGTGAAGCTCAAGATTTTCATGACTGTGTTCTTTTCTGTAGTTTAGCAATGGGGGTGGGGGTAATGGGGGATGGGTGGGGTAATGGGGAGGGGTGTGGGTAATGGGTGAGGTGGGTTAGCCCCTAAGTTGTATGAATGGGGGTGAGGAGGTTTTGGGAGATACCAGATTCAGAAATGTTGACGCAATGTGAAGCTCAAAATTTTCACGGCTGGGTTCTTTTTTTGTAGTTTAGCCTGTCTAACCGTCAGCGAAGCGGCGGGAACTGTACTAGTAATAATAATAATCACAGACAATTTGTTCAGTTAATGTATTTCAAGTCATAATAGTTCATGCTTGTTATGCATGTTCATGCTTTATACCTTTTGATTTTAAAATTTTACGTGTTTAAATTTTAAAATTATTTATGGGGGGTGCCAAAGGAAGGATCCGCCCCGAATGCCAAATACTTTAGGTACGCCCCTGGCCTAATCCTACACTAACCTAAGTCATTCTGTATCATTTTGTATTGTGATAAAACCTGTGCGAACCTGTCACCGCGTGTATTTTGCAAAATTTCTAAAACTATTTCACATTTTCTTGGTTATTCTATTACACTGGGCAACACGTATTTTATTGAATGATATCTGACACTTGATTCTAGGTAATTTGGGTGCGCTGAATACGAATTTCAACTCGGTTTGGCTCTATCAGGTCCTGATTCTTGTCGACAGCCTATGTGCCATTTTCCAGATTTTTCAAATTAGGACTAAAAAATTAAGTCATGTGTTAAATTTTTTTTTCAAGTTTCATGAATACAAGCAGTTCAAACTACAGTAAAATTACATTATAACGATAGAAATGACTTAAAATAAAAAAACAAACAGATATGAAGCTTTCACTGTGGCAAAAATTTTCTTTTGTAAGACTTTCTAGCGTATTTGCTTGTTGATGGCAGGTCTCTTTTCAAGCACCAGCAGTAATCAGCCATCATGTGGGAATCCCAGCGGCCTTGGTACCGTTCCTCCATAATTTTTATATCTTGGTGGAATCTCTCCCCTTGTTCGTCACTTACATCACCTAAATTACTTGGAAATTGGTCAAGATGGCTATTCAAAAAATGCATTTTTATGCTCATATTGCAACCTAACTCTTTGTAGTCCCTTAAAAGTTTTTTTACGATTTCTTCGTAGTTATCTGCCCTATAATTGCCTAAAAAGTTTTCTATCAAGTCCACGAATGAGAACCAGCCATTTTTTTCGCGTTCATTCATGACATTAGGAAAATTGCTGTCTTTAATCATTGTTCTTATTTGTGGACCGTCGAAAATTCCCGCCTTGATTTTTTCATAACTTAAACTTGGAAATTTTGAAGTTATGTATTTGAAACACTCGCCGTTCGTATCTAAAGCTTTTACATATTGTTTAATGAGGCCTAGTTTTATATGCAGAGGAGGAAATATGATTTTATCTCTGCTCACTAAAGGTGGATTAATTACGTTTTTTTCTCCGACAGTAAGTGATGTTCGTGCTGGCCAGATTTGTTTGAAATAATGTTCTTCCTTGGCTCTGCTGTCCCATAAGCAAAGGAAGCAGGGATATTTAGTATACCCTCCTTGTTGTCCTAGCAGAAAATTAACCATTTTTAAGTCAACACATATGATCCACTCGTGCTCCCTATATTTGATAAGATTTAAAACCTTTTCTATATGTTCATACTTTTCTTTTAATTTTGTTGAGTGCCCAATCGGTATCGAGCCGTATAGATTGCCATTATGCAACAACACACACTTAAGACTTCTTTTCGAACTGTCTAAAAACAAGCGCCAATCATTTGCATCGTAAGCTCAACCCCATCTTCTTTAACAAACCAACTATGTCGCAGCAATATACTAAACTATCCTCTGTTCTAAAATATTTAACAAGTTCTTCTTCTCTTTTTCTGTAAAATGAAATGTATGTGTTTGAAGTAAGCAAGTTTTTCTCTTTAAGTCTTGAAGCTAAAATTTCCGCAGCCTTTTTTGGCAAATTTAGATCCCTTACAAGATCATTCAACTCGGCCTGGTTAAACTTTTGCGGATCGTTTTGACTTTCAAATACGCTGGGGTCAAAATCGGTGTCTGACTCCTCAAAGTGCATAACAATATTTTCAGGAACATCTTCAACTAATTCTTGAGTTGGCAGACCCTTAAATTTTGGAATGGGATCTCATTTGAATGTAGCACAGGTCGTATCGCGGTGTCGAAATTTGGGTACTCGATACAATGTTTATTTTTCTTAGTGAAGCCCGAAGTCTTGACAAAGCAAAGGTAGCAATCGGTCTCGTGGTTAGTAGGCTCTCGCCACACCTGATATGGAAAAAAAATTGTAAAGCGTTAACAAAAGCGACGAGAGACTTGTTTTTATGAATTTTATCAAAAGTTATCACCAACAAACATTTCTATTGTGTTTTCAACCTTATGCAATATTTGAGATTCTTATAAACATTTTCTGTAAATTTTTGTTTATGTACCTAAGTTACAATTACATTTAGGTAAGTTACAGTATACTAGTGATTAAATTACGTAGTTTTATGAAATCATAAACTTACCATCGGAACTCCAAAAGGTATTTTTGAATCCGAACCCTTCGTCCAATGTCGCAGTCTTTCAATGCATATAGTGCAGGCTTTATGTGGAGCCCACGATTTATCTTGGTCCCCCAGTTTTATGCCAAAATAAGCTAAGTAAGCTCTTTTTACGAAGTCAGTTATATTTGCTCGTTGATGTGGAAGTGTAAAATTTCCACATATATAACAGAAGGAATCAGGGTTGTTTTTGCATTTGAACTTTCTAGTGCTTGATGACATATTGCTTGAGTGTTCTGCCAATTTGTAAAGGTATTTAAAGCCCTTAATTCATATAAATTTAAGAAAATCTGAAATATAAACACAAAAATTAGTTTAAATAGGTACTTATTATGAAATAGGTACTTACAATCTATGAAATTAAACTAGAAACACGGATGAGTAGGTACAATATAAATTACGTCTAATTAAATCAACTATATTAAATCACGATGACAAAATTACTCACTAAATCATATGCCAATTCAAAATTATGTTAATGCCCAAACTTAATTAACTAACTCAATTGACTGACTGACTGACTGACTGATTGAATTGACTGATTAACTCTGGAAACGAGTCGCTTTTATATATTTTAGTTGTCCCTCTAGAATACTCTACAGAGAACAGGAACGCTCGAGAAAATTTTAGAATTCTATGATATTTTAGCTTAATTTACTAATATTAAAATGGGTTAAAAATGAGAAAAAAAAATATTTTAGGGTGTTACATAAAAATATACATAATACAACAATACCATAACAATAGGTACAAATACCTAGATAAAAACCTAGTTGCATAATGTGTAACTGCAAAAAGACAGCGAGTATTGAGAAAAAAACCTTTTTATGAATACGACGAAAGAGGAGGGGTGTTGAGCAAAATCAGGACCTGATAGAGCAAAACCGAGTAAAGATTCGTGCTCAGCGCACCCAAATTACCTAGAAGTAACTGTCAAATCTAATTCAATAGACAAAAATTTGAAATTTGTTCCCCAGTGTTATCTATCGTCCATTTTCTAATCGAGCAGAATTTATGTTACAACCTGATATTTAGGAATTTGGGTGATATATATATATATATATTCTTCAAACTTTAATTGGTACTGACGTTTCGGAATACACTCATTTTATCATCAGAGCTAAAAGATAAATGACTAATTAAAATGAAAATACAGGGTGAGCGAAAAGTCCCTGTGCACCTGTCCACTTCCGACACAGTGACAGGTACAGGTTCACTACACTTCTTGCAGGTGCACAGGAACTTTTTGCTCACCCTGTAGATTGGATTACAATAACCAACATAGAGTAAAATAAGAGAATTGAAATTTCAAAAGGGGCTACGAAAACCAAATGTAAAACCGTTCAAATTACAAAGTTTTAAAAATAGTGAAATGAGTGAATAAGTAGTAAATACAGGATTTTAGGTGTCTTTCCGTTTTAACCCATATATGACTCCATACAGTGCTCACACTCGTACTAGTAAACTATGTTAGACTTAGGAAGTGTAGGAACAACGTCTTTGTATTTAAATAAGTGGTAAACTGGTTTGAACGGGATGAAAATAACTGATACGCAATTGCGAGTAAAATTCTTCGAGTAATTTTAACAGTTTATTTATAATAAAAGTCAAGATTCCCATATAAGGTAAAATGTTAAATATAAATGTCTTTGGGAACCGCAACTACAGTATATCTCTAGTGTGGGGGGGGTATATTAATCTATTTAGGATTCTGCCTATTATAGTCTCCGCGGACAGAGGGGAAATTATTCTTTGTAAATTGTTGTTTAATGAAATTTAATTCTTGATATAACTTAAAATAATATGACAAATATTAAAAGCTTTATTAGTCAAAGTCGAAATTAAATTTCGCTTGAAATTTAAAAGAAATAAAAGAGGAAAATTCATAGTAACGCCAGTGAATGTGGTCTTTCGGAAAGCAGAAATTTCAAGAGTTGCATGGATGAGTTACAAGCCTCAAAGGAAGGAAGCCTCAAAGAGGAAGTCTCAAAGACCTTTCAGTCTACTCGGGAAGGTTCCTATTGGAGGAATTAGTTTTCGTTATTTCAATGTCCAAAAGGGCAGAGTTACTGGATTCAGTTTCCGAAATAAGTTCAGTATTTGGGTGTTTAGAATGACCAAAGGGATATGATCTGGTGACTTGATGAATGATGATGAAATGAGTGCATTCCGAAACGTCGGTAGCAATTAAAGTTTGAAGAACGTTTATTTTTTCCCTGGTGTTCCTCTTCATTATGAAACTCCGCTTTCCCTGCAATTAGTCAATAGCGAGATTATAGAAGTTAAAAGAAGAGAAGAAGGGAGTTAAAAGAAGAGAAGAAGGGAGTTAAAAGAAGAGAAGAAGGGAGTTAAGTAAGTAGCAAAACCTATTATTCGTGGGTTAACATTCATTCAGAAGAGAAAGACTCGCCATCATCATCCGCCGGCCACTGCCGACAAGTCGGAAAATAGTCGAAGAGAATAGGAAAGGGGTGAAAGATGAAAAGAAGTAAAATAAGAACGGTTACAAACCATGCAAACAGTCTTAACTCAAAAAAAATCATACAGTGTAAACTACAGACACGCGAGTAAAGAGAGGATGAGAAGAGTATAACAAAAGGTGGGTTAGTTTACGCTACGAGCTACATCTAAGTTCGTGTTAGTCTATTTTTTTTTTAATAATATAAATTTAACGCTGGCATATCACAAGCTGGCATCAATCGTCAACAGACTCAAACTTTAAACCATCAGCCCCAGAGCTCCTGTTGCTAACTGTTTATTTATTTTAACGACGTTAATATTTTTAAAATGCCTATCTAAACGGTTCTTAAACATATTAACGCTGGTAAAGTTCACGACGGGCACGGGAAGATTATTCCATTTATCAATTACTTTAAACGTAAAAAAGTTTAGCAATGAAACGTCTACCACGTAATTTAAATCCGTTATTACGAGTATTGCTATAATCGAAAATGAACAATTTGTCAAAATTTACGTTATCGATTTTAGTAACGATTTTATTAACGATTTTGAAAATTTCAATAAGCTCCCCCATTAATCTCCTAGTCTCGAGTGAATACAAGTCTAATTCTTTAATCCTGTCTTCGCAAGACTTGTTGCGTAGTGACGAAATTAGTTTCGTGGCGCGTCGCTGAACCCTTTCCAACCTATCAATATCCTCACGCAAATACGGGCACCAAAACTGAACGGCATATTCTAAGTGAGGCCTGACTAGGGACTTGTAAAGGGGCAATATAATAATCTTCGATTTAAATTCGAAATTACGCGCTATGAAGCCTAACACCCTATTAGCTTTTGCGCAAGACTCCAGGCACTGGTTCCTAACTTTTAAATCCTTAGCTGGATATAAAACGATGGATATAACTTGCTGGAGGACGTGTTAAGTTGGTTGGTTGGTAAGATTTACTGAAGGATATCGAGATTATGAAAAAGGGGATGATTATTTATATCCAGTTTGTTTCAAAATGAGTTTTATTTCTGAGAGGGGCAGATATATATACTGTATATATAAGCCTTATATTATTATTAATTATACTGTAGTGTAGGATTTACTTGTGCGTATAAAGACAATCACTGCTACTGTAGGACCTTTTGGACATACTGTTGACAAGCTGCTTCTAAGCTTGTCCTATTTTGCCATTAGTTTCAGGTGATTTTGTTGACGAATATTAATTGCGTTTTATGACAATTTTGCCCCAAACTACTCATTGAGTTCAATTGCGTTCAAGTCGGGAGTTTGTGGGGGCCATTTGAAAAAACGCTATTTTGTTGTTGACAAGCCATCTTCGCAGCGTATAAAATGCGACACGAAACATTATTTTGTTGGAATATCTCTTCAGGATTGAGATGAAGATGCAAGTTTTTCGGAGAAAGCTTCATAACTGGATCTAATATGCTCATAAAAGCCTGAGTACATCCTTTCGTTACGTGAACGTCTCCTCACTTCTGCGGATGACATGCAATACTACACCTTGATGATTCTACTTCCCCGTTTTACTTTTGGAACTATGCAGTCAGTGATAAATTTTCCCAGCTCTTCTTACATCGACAACACCGGATGTTCCAACATCTATATAAAAAAAAAAAAAATTTAAATCGTTGCATTAATTTAAAGACGCATCTGACAATCTCCTACATTATTTATCACATTAAAATGACAATCGCTAGCTTACCTCGCCTCAAAGTTGCTTTTGTCGGACCACTAAACCTTTTTCCAGTCTTTAGGGGTCAAATCTTCATGGTCTTTTGCCCACTGAGGCGTCTTTTTTTCCTGCTGGTCTTTGAGAGCCAAGCCTCCTTTTAACGTTCGCTCCGACACACTGGCTGCAGTTTCCGTTTGTAGATCATTAAGAAGTTCAGATGATGTTTTCCTATGATCTTTCCTTAACTAAAATCTCGGATGTCTGTTCTTATGAGCGGTTATAGCGTTTTTTCTACAATTTCGACACTCGTTATAGGATTCTGTTCCTTGGTACTGTTTCGAGGGGGTTTGCACCGCACATCAAGCACATTTAAGTTTTTCGAAACAGTACCTTAAACAGTACCTCTCCTCCTTTGGGAGGAGAGGAGCTTAATATTTTTTCTTTTTTTCTGTCAATTATTTTGTTTTCGATAGATTTTTACCATAATGATGGGGTTGTTTAACCTCCTTCGCAACATCTAAGGGCATATGACGAAGGGGACCTACAGTTTGAAGTGGGCTTCGAACCACGTGTCCCATCCAACCACTTTTCAGACCCGATGTCGTTTGAACTCGCTGATCGACGGGACACTGTTACGACATTCGTCACGACATAGCCCGTATTTTTTTTTACCAGCAAATTTAATACTTTTATTTGAGATGGAATTAACATTAATAAACAGTTCTTTCTTCGTTTTTATCTTTTACATAAAGCATTACTGACCACGTTTCAAAGCATTTCGTGTACCTATAACTCCCGAATTGTTTTTCATGAAGATGCTTCTAATATATTTAACACTACTGTATTTCAAACCCAACAATGTTTATGGTACCAACAAACAAACTTTATTTCAAATTCAACAGGTCAAACAATATACAAGTGGTCCACAAGATGTTAAGAGATAGTTATCTGGAGCAGTGACTATGTACCTTATGGAACACGATAAATAATGAACATAGTTACGTACGCCAATGCTTCCAGACTTGAGATGTATAAAATATATCAGATACCAGTCCACTAACCGTGGCTTCTATTATCTTACTGATAATATCAAAGATGTATGTGTGTATGTGTGTGTGTGTGTGTGTGCATATATACGAAATTAATGATATTTTCCATTTAGTGCATTATCTTGTCAAATGAATATTAGATGCTCGCCACCTAGTGTATGGAGTTAAAACTAAGCTTTGGACAAGGGCACACTTGCATAATTTAGACGTACAGTGTGTATATATATATACACACACATCCCTATTTATTTATGCATTAACTGTGATCCTATATTTGATTGCATATTAAGCTAAATAATAATAAATATTAAAATATTAATTAATGTTGATTAAAGTTTTTCCGCGGGTAATTTAGGTCTCATTCCAAACACTAGATGGCGGAAGAGAAAAAGCTAATACAAAAATGGGCAAGTTATGGATCTTGTTATAAATAGTCTTTGATAATACTTCTGGGCGAGTCTGTAAGGCTATGTATTAGGCCGGGTCGAAATTTTATATTGAAAAGGTACATATTGTGAGGGGTTTGAATGGAACACACAGGAACCCCCTTATAAATTATTTTCGCTGTTTAAAGCCTCCTACCCCTGGCACAATTTTTCACTTTTTGACCTGTATTGAAGAATATTCCATTTATACGAGACTTACTCTACATTCAGGTTTTTTGATGACAAATCTTTATTAACATAATATTTTATTTAATAATGTACAGTATTAGGAAAATTAATTAAGTACAACAATATATTCAGAAGAAAAAATTAAAGGCATAATAAATGTGTTAAAATTCAATTAACTTTTTAATTTTTCCTTATCACATCAAAAGGGAAGAAATTTTCAATATCATTAGGAAATTTTATTTCATATGTTTCTTACTCATTCCATTGGGCCTTCCATTCAAACTTGGGCAGTTTTCGCCTTGATTCTAATGAGTTTAAGATAAACTTTTGACGGTTGTCAGATCCTATTCTTTCCAGACATGCTTTTGTTACTAGGTTCACTACCCTTTCCACACGTTGACTGTGGCATGGAAAAGAAGCTATCCCAGTGGCTTACATCGAGCCTGTAGTAGGTCATCGTCGCTAAAATTGTTTAGCAGCGCTGGAGGAGTAATGATCTCTTTTTGCCAATCGATCATCTCGGTGTAGTCAGTAGATTGGAAATTGAGGGTTCGAGGCAACTGAAAGTTTCCGGTACCTGAAAAATCCTGTTCTTGAAAGGATGATTTTCTGAATAGCTTGCTCCCTAATTTCTAGTCTCTTGTCAGTTACCATTGATACGAGTATATTTTCTGGGTGGGCAAAGTAGGCGTTATTCTTTAATACTGGTTCTATTGATCTATGTTGTTCATCTAAATTTCGAAGCAAGCACATTAAATGTCAAAAGTTATATGCACCATCAGTTGCATTAGGATGAGATTTTATCCAAAACCACCCTGGAGCATAGAACTGCATAATAATCTTGACTATATCTTGAAGGTTTTTATCGGGATTTGGCGTTGAGATATACAGGTGTCCATAAATTATTCACCCCATTATAAGCCTTAATAAATTCGTTATTATAGGAGCTATCTTAAAACGGTTTGCGGCAATTAATAACACCACTCAAGAAATTTTTGTTTTAATTCAGTAAACCTCCACGTGAACCCCATTGGTAGCACGCAGAACATCAAGGCGATAGATGATTTCGTTCCAAACATTAAGAAGCATGTCTTGCGTGATGGAAGCTAATGTCTCTTCAATCCGGTGTCTTAATTCTGTGATGTTATTAACCTTCTTTGCATACACTCTGTCCTTTATGTAGCCCCATAAAAAGAAATCCAGAGGCGTGATATCTGGGGAACGAGGAGGCCATGGAATAGGGCCATCTCGCCCGATCCAACGAGAAGGGAACTTTTCATTGAGGAACCTCCGCACTTCTAATCTCCAGTGTGGCAGTGCCCCATCTTGCTGAAAGAACACACGGGGCTGCATATCCTCAAGCTGAGGTGCAGCATACCATTCAAGCATATCTAGGTAATTTGTAGCCTTCACAGTGTTCTCATGGAAGAAAAATTGCTTTCTCCTTCACTGTCGCCATTGTGCCCCTATTGGATGTTCTGCGAAATAAAGGAAAAAATTTCTTGAGTTGTGTTATTAATTGCCGCAAACCATTTTAAGATAGATCCTATAATAACGAATTTATTAAGGCTTATAATGGGGTGAATAATTTATGGACACCCTATATAATCGAAGGACCCTGTTGGCTAGAGTTAGCCAGCGAGCATGGTGAAGGGTACCTGGGGATCGAGTGGACAGATCTTGAGAAGTGTCTCCAGTTTGCACTGCCAGACACATATCATAGAAATATCTTTGATCACTGCTTAGCTCCTTCACAACATTTGTTTGAATTTTTTTAATGTTTCCCTTTACGCGAGAATATTTGACTACCTCCAATTTTGTTAAATCTGTTTTCAGTTTATTCCCAATTGAACCCACAAAAGTATTTGGACCTGTTGTTTTACTATCACTGGCTTTGTAGACGTGCATAAAAGGCAGCTCATTCAAATAGAAGAGGCACACCAACCACTGCACTGGTCTGTTAAGATGAATTTCAACCAGTTTTATGGCTCCACCAATTTTTCCTGTATTTACAGAAGTACCATCACACTGTAAAGCTTTGATAGTATCTGTGCTGTTCGAGTCTGTAATAATAATTATCAACTCTTCTGCTATGCAGCGAGCAGTTCTATTATCTGGTGTGACATGGTCTACATAGATGCTTCCAGGTTCTTTCACAATAACATAGTGTTCTTCTTTTATCTTTCCAGTTTTAGTTAATATGTTATCTTTCCTTCCATCAAATCCAAGGCACTCCATCTTCAGATTTTCGGATTTAGACCTAAAAGTATGTTTCACCCATGCGATTTCTTTCTCTTTCTAATTTCTTTCTGTCAAGCATGTTGGTGTGGTTAAGGATCCCCATATTTTTTAAAGCTGCATTGACTACAGCTGCACTCTACAATTTACACGATAACGATCTGTTGTTAATACTAGGTTTTTATAGGAGTGCCTGTTCTGAATATTCTCAGTCAATTCTAAATCGGCCTCATAATTTACATCCTGACTCTCTTCGGTATTTTCTATAAATTCCGATGGTAAAACATTGGTGGCTTCAGTCATTTCTTCTTGCGCTTTTAGTTGACGGTTTTGCGCTTCTTAGGCTCTTGCTAAAGATCTCCTCTTGTTGAACTAGCTATGTGATCAATTGGTCCTAACTGATTTTTCTTTGTTTTTGACCCACAAAAGACTCCCATTCTGCCATTGGTATTTTATCCTTACACCTGCAAGATTTCCTATCAATTCCCTTATCATAGCATTGGTTGTTGCCAATGTACAGGCAGTTTTTACACAGTGAAGCCACCTCGATGGGCCGAAGTGGCCCCTAGTGTGCCCACTATAAAAATTTCTCATGTTCTTATGTTCTTGTGGTTCGGAACCCACGTAAAATTGTAGGTCCCCTCCGCCACCACGAAGGACATGCGCAATACACAATACGAACGCAGTTAGGTAGACCAGCCATGAGTGGATCCTAGGGTCTTTGTTGGTCTGAAACATTATAACATTCACAAGAAGATATATCAAACATTTCATCATACTGAGCTACTTTTAAGGCAAAACTTTCATTTCTTCGATGTAACAGCACCTTGTTCAATTTCATCCAAATGTCTTCAATATCTTTTACAACAACCCTGTAACAATCATTAGTAGTTTCTGATCCTTTTGATTTAGCTTCTTCACGACGGTGCACAAAAAGGTAGTGTCTCACAACATCTGCTTTTGAAGGAGTCATGGCTGCTGGGAATTCTGTAGGATATCCAAAGGCTGCATTTGAGGACTTGCTTCTACTAGTCATAGTTTATATTCAGAAGTAAATCAAATTATATGTAATTTATAATTTATGATAATTCAAATTATAATTAAAGCAAATGCAAATTATTTCTATTTATCTGAAACATAAAAATATCAAGCATTAAACAACTTATCATGTAACATAACATTAAACATATGCAAATATGAAGGTAAAAACGAGAGGGGGGGAGGCATGTGATAAGGGTAGTAGGGTAGCAAATGCTTGATTTTTTTTTTAATATTTTGTTAAAGTGATAAAAGAAACCTTCTCACATAGTGTACTTTTTAAGAAGTAGCATTTTTTCCCATTTAAATATATGCAAATATGAGGGTAAAAAAGGGAGGGGGGGGTATGTGCTAGGGGTAGCACATGCTTGATATTTTGATATTTTAATATTTTGTTATGATAAAATTAAACTTCTCACATAGTGTACGTTTTAAGAAATAAAAAAATTTCCCATTTTCGACCCGGCCTACTATGTATTGGTCCTAGAAATCATTCTACCAACATTACTTACAAGATTATCGTTATGATGAGTAAGGAACAAAATATCTAAAGTCGATTGAGTAATTTTTATTTTATTTAGTGAAAAATAAAGTAGGATAACATTACTTGAACAATGCTTTAAATTATTATTTTAATGTTTTTAAATTTATTTTCAAGTGATCGTTGGGTTAAGTACAACTTTATCCGTGATTGGAATTCTGTCTCTCACCAAAATTGAAAGCGGAGGCGTGTATTTTCTGGTGTCACACGTACTCGGCTCCAGAATCGGAGGTGCAATTGGACTCGTCTATTGTTTTGGACAGGTAAAGAATTAAGTAGGACTTCAACGATTGATCCTGATGTTGGTTTACAATTCCTGCATTGCGTTTTTTTTATATAGGTGTAAAGGCCAGTTTTATGATTATATATAAGGTAGCGGCAAGAGTAAGTGGGTACCCGCATAACAGAGTGCAGGATTCTCCCCATATATGTGGATTCTCATAAAATGCCTTACCCTTGAGTGCATTATTCTTAGAGAATACAATTTCTGGGACATTATGAATATGACTAATGCGGTGACCCTGTGGAAGCGGCGCTAGAAGCATTTTTTTTGGATGGAGGTGCAAAATAACCAAAGGGACGTTTTCATCTGGAAGGGGCGTTTTTCACTTTAAATAGGATGCGAGCGCGACAACAGCGTCGGGTCCAGAGGCTCGCTTAAGGGCTCCCAGTGAAGTTTCAGGGGTTCTTACCACTCCTAATTTATAATTGTTTATTTTTGGGAGCTTTATAATTGAATATATTCCTCTGTCAGTGAATCATTTCTCTTCTCTCGTTTTCCTTTCCCCTTTTTCACTTTGATCGTCTTTATCCGTCTTAGTAGGGCCGTTTTGTGGGGGCAAAAAGGTCATTTCATCCCCCAACGAAATTTCAGGGAAAGCCTCTGCCCCCTCCCCGCTTCCGGCGCCTATGCCCTGTGGCTATGTTGGCCCATAGTTTAGCGACACGGAGTCCGTATCCCGCGTTATATACCTGATTAAACGATGCTAAAAGATATCTTGTAATAGTTTGAACGGGTATCAATGGTGGCTTCTTTCGAAGATCATTGGAGTCGCCCTCTCGTTTGTCGGGTTTGAGAATCGATGACGGAACTTCTAAAGTTGGACAACGTGTGGGTGGAGAGAGGTTTTGCCACGGGGGCGCTTCTAATCCTGGCGGTCATTAACTTCTCCGGAGTAAAGTCCGTAATCAAAATCACGATCATTCTCTGCCTTGTTATTATCCTCTCCCTGCTCGATTTCTACGTGGGAACGTTTTGGCAGCATGACGCAGGTAATCTTTTTTCTTTTCATTTTAAGTGTTCTAATTTTAGCTATAACTACAAGTGGCTGGAATTAAAAATTGTGTATTATATATATATATATATATATATATATATATATATATAGGCCCTGCGAATCAATTTTTTTTTTTCGAATCGAATCGCGAATTAAATCATCCCAAACATTCAAATCGAATCAACTGTACACAGTACACGTATAGATTAATGTGTTTCTACACATTATTAGTAATAAGCATAAAATTATTTAAATCTTGAGAAAAAAGGACAAAGTAAATCCTCCTAAAAAAAGAATGTATTAATTATTTGATCATGAGGAGGAACAATGGTATTTAAGTATGATAAAAGTGTTATTGGGCAAGAAATTGGTCTCAGTATATGGATTGAATTATAATCTAAGTGTTCTTCAAACAACAACACTGATGTTGTTACCGAACTTAATGGAGATTCGAAAATATCGAATCGGAGCCAAGCTAACGAATCAATAGAATCCTTTTTCCCCGATTCGAAATCAAATCAAATCGAATCTCGAAGCTTCGCAGGGCCCTAATAAAGAAAAGAAATATATATACAGGGCGTCCCAAAAAAATGTATACACACTTTAAATAATTATAAAGGCAGTGTTTATTAAAATACATTTCATTTTCAAATGAATAAAATCTACAGACATTATTTAATTGTTTTGTCAACGCCTGTTTTCAAACTGACGTCCGTTCTGGTCCAGGCACTGCTGATAACGCGAAGCAATGGAATCGCAAACATCACGAAACATTTCGTTTGGTATTTGTGTGCATCTCGTTCAATGGCTGCTCTCAATTCAGCGACTGTTGCAGGTTTTATAGCGTAGACTTGTCTTTTAAGTATCCCCATAAAAAAAAAGTCTAGTGGTGTGAGGTCTGGTGAACGCGGAGGGGTATTCTACGAAACCCCTTCGTCCAATCCACATCACATCGTGCCAAGTACACTCGCAATACTCCACTCTTCGGTCCGGATCATCTTCATTAATAGCA
>JAJOZX010013504.1:0-17500 GCA_023014485.1 Bathynomus jamesi
CGCTAGAAATCGGACCCGGGAGTGGATTCATAGTCAGCGATACCAACCACTACACTAATATATATACAGTGAACCCCCGCTATCCGAGATTAATTGGTTCCAAAAACACATCTCAGATAGCGGAACTGGCTAACTGGTTCCAAAAAGCTAAAAACTGACCCTTATCACCACAAAATCTAACTTTTAAGGCCCTACAGTAGTTTTTATTTAAATTAAATAGCATTTAAGTCCAGTATTATTATTATGTGTTATTTTCTGTAAATAAAGAATTAAATAATGAATAAAGTACTATATTAATTAACTTAAATTAACATGCATTAAAAAATTAACACTGGAAAGATGGTGGTGGTGTTTTATTGTTTGGAAGGAGAGTCTCCTTCCATAAAGGTATCTGGTAGTTCAGGCAATTGGTCGTGTTTTTGAGAGCTTGAAGAGGTCCCTGAAGTTAATGGTTTTGGTTCATCTTGTTCTACAGAAGTCCTCTTCAATTTGAAAAAAACTATCAATCAGTGTCTGCTTGAGCTTGGTCATTTCTTGGAGTTGAGTTCGGTATGGGAGGAGCGCTGAATTGGTGGTGCTGTATGTTGTGTAGGCTCTGCCATGAATGGGATCTCTTTCCATGATTTTTCATGATTTTCCATCGGTTGCGGGCATTCTAGTACAAACATGTGATGTTGGTCGGTATCTTAGTTAGCGGATGAATGATTCTTTATGGAAAATCTCGATCGTGCGAAACCTCGGTTATCAAGATCCTCAGATAGCGGGGGTCCACTGTGTGAAATGAGATATCATCACGCGAAACCTTTGTAAAGTTGTAAGGTATATATATATATATGTGTGTGTGTGTGTGTGTGTGTTACAGTCAGTGTGTGAAACCAGTCATTTCATGTAATGCGTAAAAATTTCACGCAAGACTTGTGACCCTTCAACATAGGTAATACGCATTACTAACCTAACCTAACCTGACCTAACCTTCACGAAGTCATTAATCGTTCAATCGAATTACGTGAAATGCCTGAAATTTTTAGGCATTACGTGAAATGACTAGGTTCACACATTAACTATATATATATATATATATATATATATATATATATATATATATATATATATTTCGCCTCGGTGGTGTAGTGGTTAGCGTCGCTGACTATGAATCTATCAGGCAGCGGGATCGAGACCCGGTGACGGTAGCCGGCGCGCAGCAAAACCGGCTGTTCATCCATCCACACAATAAAGAAAGTGGATGGTAGATAAATGAGAACCCTGGGTAGCCTAGTGGTTAAAACGCTGGGCTGCTGGTAGGACGTGGTTCTGATTCCACGTTAAAACTGTAGGTCTAAGGAGGAGTGAAAAGCTTGACCTTCGTCAGAATGAACAATTCGGGAGGAAGCAAACCAAAGGTTATATATATATATATATATATATATATATATATACAGTGTGTGTGTGTGTGTGTGTGTGTGTGCATATATATATATATATATATATATATATATATATATATATATATATATATATATATATACTGTGTGTGTGTGTGTGTGTATATATTATAAGGTTCATCGTTGCAAATAACCTATTTAAATGCATGAATATTGCTACATTAAAAGAGCTGAACTTTATGAAGTTAATAAATGAAGATAGACAAGTAGAATAAACCTCAGAGAAATTGCCGTTTTTCCCTTAATTTTTAATAACGCGAATCTAAAAGACGATAAGGATCGGCTGATTCACGAATTTTCATATAAGCTCTCAAAGAAAGAAAAATCTATATTCATTAGACAGATATTAAAAAATGAACGAAAATACTTTCATATTTTTCGTTATCTAACATCTATGTCGTGTGTATGCTAAAAGTCCTGTCAATAAACGTCATTGGAAGAAAGGTTTTGAATCTCTTGTTATTAACATACAGTCGTATTCCGCTAATATTATCGTGCAACGTTGACAAAATTAGACCAGCTTGGAAAGCGTGCTGAAACCACCACAGCATTGTGTGTGTGTGTGTGTGTGTGTGTGTATCTAATGATTTTCTGCCTCCGAGGATCCCTCTTCTTTAATTTAGATACTTGACAATATCAACCAATAGGAAACTAACAAAACTAACACCATTAAAACTGTGAAACGTAGCCAAATCGTAAGTACACTAGCTAATCATGGCCCTACAGGCCCATTTAGCTAGACTTGTGGTGCTGGGGCCTTCAGGCTTAGTAATTGGGGGAGCTGGAGCACAGATATGATAACAGTTGCTTATTAGTAGAATTTTTATTTTGAACATGTGTGTATGAACCAAGTATTTAGGGTTTTCATGACAGTTCTTTTCTATAGTTTTATTGACCAAATAATTGAATCGACAGTAATTGGGGGGCCGCAAAACCCCAATTACTGGGGGTTCAATTATTTGGTCAATAAAAGTATAGTCATGAAAGTCTTAACCCTCACAAATTTTGACACAATGTGAAGCTCAAGATTTTCATGGCTGCGTTCTTTTCTATAGTTTTATTGCAGTGTTGAGGCCCTCGGGCCAAGTAATTGGGGAGCTGGGGCTGGTCACACATATATTTTCGTTCATTACTCATCACCCCTATCCACCATACGAAGTTTGGGCGAAATCGGTTCAGAAACATTAAAAAAAAATTCTGAAGACAGACAGACAGAGAGACAGACAGACACATTTTTGTAAATTATAGTATTAATATGATGTTACAATGTTGATAACAACGTGGGTAAATGCTTGAGCAATTAACTTTAAAGCCAAATAAATTCATATCTTCTTAAAAGGGTAATGATAAATTATAAATAATCTTAAATACAGGTAAACATTGCATAGCTTACTAATAAACCATAAGTATGGTTTGTGCAAACGACCGAATACACGATAAACTTCACTGTTTTACTACGCTGACATAAAATAACCATATATTTATAAACAATATAAACAAGAGTATGCTAAACCAAAAGATCTATAACACCAAAGTTCGAGTCTATTTTCGTGTGTCATCTCAATTTCGGATTAATCCGCCACCGGGAAGACGAGCAATAAAATAGTCTGGAATGGATATTCCTGCAACGAGATGCTTCCCGAATGGCGGCCTGGCGACCGATATAAACCTCAATTAATAAAAATGACACCTACACAGAATAACCTTCAATATTTGCACTGCGTCCACACTAACTCTCTAATTAATACTTCTTCCGCGAGTTAATTACTTTCTAGCGCCACTATAACTCCACGTTATTCCACTGACTCGAAATGAATTACACGAATTACTTACAAAATACTCTTGTAACCACTACAGAAGATAAAAAAGACGATGACCAAATAATGAGGAAATTTGAGATTTTAATTGGATGAACGTCATCCAGACATGACTACGAGTATATCTTTCCTCCACGTCAGTGAACGAGAAAAAGACCTCAATGATAGGACTTTACAACAGAACCAGAATTAACTATACATTTTTATATATTTACGGTTATTAAAACAATTAACTTTTAACTTGCTCAACTTAAAGGATACACACACACACACACACACACACACACTTTGTGAAAAAAATGTTCATAAAAGCTATTGAGGTCAACTCTTTCTTGCTTCTTAACCATCTAAAAGAAACCGTACAATTTAAAAGTATTTATAATCCTGAAACGTACTTTGCATTTTTAGGAAATGAGAAGATAAACAAATGATAATTTTCTCCTTTGAAATTAATGAAAGAAATGGCGATTAAAATAACAATTAATCTGCTTCTAATCTCGACACTTGAAATGGAAAGCAAATTATACTTTGCAAACATTAGGACATATTGTACTGAAAATAAATCACCATTGAATACTTATACAGAAATTATATATACGAGTGTGTGTGTGTGTGTGTGTGTGTGTGTGTGTGTGTGTGTGTATTCTATTCAAAATACCCATTCAAAATTATGAATGGGTTCGATAACGTAGACAGAGATAGCTTTTTCGAAATATCTCAATATAATAGGACTAGAAATAATGGGTTAAGTTGACAAGTTGAAGGTTCGAGACAGCAGTTGCCAAAAACATTTTTACGCATAGAATAGTAAATAGGTGGAATAGTTTGCCGGTAGAAGTAATTAGTAGCACGTCTATAAACATGTTTAAAAATCGATTAGACACATATGTTGATAGATTGGGTATAGTTTAAGGTAGTAAAATTAAGGCTTTGTGGTTCGGAACCCACGTAAAATTGTAGGTCCCCTCCGCCACCACGGAGGACATGCACAATACACAATTAAGAACACAGTTAAGTAGACCAGCCATGAGTGGATCCGAGGGTCTTTGTTGGTCTGAAACATTATAACATATTTATTATATATATATATATATATATATATATATATATATATACACATTCAACTGCAAAGAACACGCAGTATAAATAACGTAAAGAAACGACGCTTGTATAGGAGATATTCCGCGCAAGACGAGAGAGAGAGAACCAGGTGGTTACCTCATTTTTTCATTTGTTCCGTTCTCTCTCTCTCGTCTTGCGCGGAATATCTCCTATACAAGCGTCGTTTCTTTACGATAATATATATATATAACATTTTAATTACCATGTGGAATATCAAATGAATTATCCCTGCAGACAATGCCAATTCGTTACCGTTAGGCGGAGACGTTGAGATGCTAACTAATTAGCATAAAAGACATTTCAAGAAGTCCAAAATAGTGAACAACAATAGATAAAGAAAAGACAGAAAAGTTAGAAGCAGGAAAAAATTGGCAGGTCGTATATATATGAGGGGTCCCGCGTCTTAAGGTACCTAAGCGCCAAAATTAAAATTCGCCAGAAATCGCCTCCAAAGTTCAGCAATATTTTGGCAATAGTATCTGTATTAATTGAGCTAGAACGTTCATTTTTGGCTAAATTAGAGTTCTAAGTATGCTAATGAAGATGTTGATAAGTTTTTGGAATAGATTTTCATATTTTATATTTTATATATATTTTTTAATTTTTTTATTTTCTTATTATGCCGAACTTTGGGTGCGATTTCTGGCACAGAATGATTCCATTGATTATTCATCACTATCACTATCACGGTGAGACATTGCTGCACACGTTGATAATAGTTAGAAGCCGGGTGAATAGAATAATCCACGCAATATTCAGCAATATGAGCACGAACACAGGACGCCTGCTAACAGCAACGCGAGTCTTAAGATACTGGCGGATGTTTGTGTCGTGTCCCTCTCGGCGCGTGGAGCGGGTGGCCAATCAGAAAGCAGAGCGGCGTGGTTGCCATGTTTACATTGGCTCGCGCTCCTCCTGCTGTTCCCGCCCACCCAGAGACCGAGCGTCCCACCCCCACCCCCATCACCTCCCACCAGTTGAACGAGATATTGGGGCCTTAAGACGCGCATCACATATGGGCGGCAGAGCCCAGCTGGCGATAGAGATGAAAAAAGTAGTTCGCTCCATAAGGTTTTCAACTATACTTCTAGTGTCGTAAGGTCATTATAACCCAAACCACGCGATAGAGGAAAGGTGAAAATAGTGATATCCATCAAAAACACGTTTTCGCCTGTGGTGGCGCTTAGGTACCTTAACCCTTTAAGGACGAGTCCGCAGCATATGCGGTCACTCATGTTACCAGAACGTATAGGTTTTATTGTCATTCAAAACTAAATATTTTAGTAACTAGTCACTGAAATGATACACATTTTGGGTTCCTTTCCCGACAACTAAATGACATCTATATCTAAACATGTAGAAACGTTTATAGAAACGAGGCATTGTAGTACAATTTATATTATTATTTCTGGTGGACCTTAAGGTACCATCCATCGTTAAAGGGTTAAGACGCGCGACCCCTCATATGTTATATATATATATATATATATATATATATATATATATATATATATATATATATATATATATATATATGATGAATAAAACCACGAAGGAAAGGAAACACAAAATGGTGTTCAAGCGCTTTCGTCTAATGACATCCTCAGGAACACTCAGGAGTGTTCCTGAGGATGTCATTAGACGAAAGCGCTTGAGCACCATTTTGTGTTTCCTTTCCTTCGTGGTTTTATTCATCATAAATATTTTTCACGTGTTACCTTCGTGAAATAATTTTCATATATATATATATATATATATACACACGAGGGAGGGCAAATTAAATGAAAAATAAAAATAGACCGCTTCAATATCATTATACATGTGCTTTTTGGATACCCGGCGAAACTTATGAGCTGAGCATACAAAGTCTATGTATCGCGTATATAACCAGCGACCGTCGTTCAGTGGGAAACAGGTGACTGGAGCTTCGGTGTGACGGGGATCTCCGCTGGAAGACTTCGTGCAATTCGGTTGGACTCTCCACTGAAGAACGAAATTTCACTCGCGGCTGCCCGACTTCGCAAAGAAAACAAAGGAGCAAAAAGAGGAAAAGGACTCTCGCCCGTTTTTGCCTGGAGGAGTAAACTGCGCCCACTAAACTTAAAAACATTTTATAAACTTTTTCTAATCAGAAGAAATTTATAATTCAGTTCAAGAAACTTAGCAATGCAATAATAATAAAGGAAGGCCTGCTCTGCAACCCCGGGTCGATGTCAGCGGACTACGAATACTTTAACACGTAGCCCTAAGGGTGTGTAGGTGGGTCTGGCACCCTGCGTCAAATCTAAGGGTTACCATACAGGGCAGCTGTCCCCTACTCCGGGAGTTTGAGGACTAGCCCACTGCCGTATGAGGGTGATCCTCATCAATTTATCGTGGACTCCAGTCCCTGAGAGTATTATGGCGAAGTGCCGACAGAGTGTAGGAGCGGCTGTGATTTAACTTGGAGGAATTATGGCTTGTCTGGCCATTTAAGTGGGGGTCAATCTTGTGTTCCGAAAGTTAACGGAAACCTAAACCAGGGATTTAACGCCCCTGGAGGACAATTAATGAGTGTAAGAAGCAATAGGGACTCATTACCCTCGTCCGCTGAATGGCTCAGGTATGGTGGAAGTGGGCAGGCTTTAGGCCTTTTTACAGTGAATAATGGTAGAACGGGCGGGAGTGATCACGGTCTTATTAGGTTCCGTGTGTGTCCTTCGGGTGAAGCGTAGTAACTCGAGAGGCAGTAAGCTCGATCTCCGGCGGGCGAACTTTGTTAGCCTCAGGGATAGCGTAGGAGAGATGGGGTTAGAGGTCGGTGGCGATGTTGAGGAGTGTGGAGTGCATTCCGGGACGAGTTTATGGTGCTGCATTCTCCTGCCATACCCTCAAAACCGGTCACCCCTGCTTCAACGCAGCCTAAGTGGTTCAATCGTGACATCGCTTCGGCTATCCGAAATAGGAAAGTAGCGTATAGGAGGGCGAAGGCCAATCGTTCCCATGAGAACACTGAAGCGTATGTCCGCCTGTGTAGAGAAGTGAAGGCGAAGGTTAGGCTACCGAAACGTAACGAAGAACTCCGGGTGGCAAGCCTCTGCAAAGGGAACCCTAATGAGTTCTTCAGTTATGTTATTAGTAGAAAGCCCATTAGAAGCATGATAGGTCCGTTAAAGGACCGAAGCGGCGTTCTGCGGATCTCCGACGGGGACAATGCCAATTTGCTTAATGAGTACTTTGCGGGAGTGTTCACCAGGGAGGACACTCGCATCATCCCCGAGCCAGGCGTGAGGCACGAAGGTGCTGGCCTGGATAGTGTTCGATGTACCGCGACAGTCGTTGCCGATAGAATAGACAAACTGAGCCCGTTTAAAGCTCCTGGGCCAGACCAGTTTCTCCCCAGAGTGTTGCGGGAGGTGCGCGACCAGGTGGCTCCCCACCTGGCTACAGTCTTCAACAAATCGTTGGAGACGGGCCAGGTGCCTGGTGACTGGAGGGAAGCCAATGTGACCCCTATCTTTAAGAAAGGGGATCACGAAAGTCCAGGGAACTATCGTCCCATTAGTCTCACTTCAGTTGTAGGTAAATTATTAGAGGGGATAATAGCGGATAGGATCATTCACCATTTGGATTCCTACAAGCTGCTTGGGGACTCCCAACATGGGTTTAGACGGCATAGGTCGTGTCTCACCAACTTGCTCGAGTTTTTCCACGTCATGATGAGTGAGTATGATAAGAGTAGGGCGAGTGATTGATATACTTTATCTCGACTTTCAGAAAGCCTTTGATAAGGTACCTCACCGCCGGCTAATGGCGAAAGTGCGCGCGCTGGGTATCGGTGGGGAAATAGGTAGGTGGATTGAAAACTGGCTGAGGAATAGGCGGCAGAGGGTTGGGAAGACCGAAGCGATCGAGGAACTGCGTGCGGACCTAGGTAGGATAGGAGAGTGGTCCGAAAAATGGCAAATGCCGTTTAACTTGGGTAAATGCAAAGTGATGCACATTGGCTATGCCAATCCCAAGTCGGACTACTTGATGTTGGGGAGTAATATCGAGGTGACTGATTTAGAAAAGGACTTGGGCGTGCTAATTAGCACAGTGCGTAGAGGTGGAAAAGAAAGCCCAGAAACTATTGAGTTATATCAGGAGGCAATTTCAGTTTCGGAACAAGGAGATTGTGCTCTCTCTGTACAATTCCCTGGTTCGGCCGCACCTGGAGTATGCTGTGCAGTTCTGGTCGTCCACCCTCAGGAAAGATATTGAGAGGCTGGAGCGAGTGCAGGCGAGGGCCACAAAGTTAATCCCTTCCGTTAGGCATCTGGGCTACAGTCGACGGTTACGCGCCCTGAACTTGTTTTCGCTGGAAACTCGGAGGCTGCGCGGTCAACTGATCGAGGTTTTCAAGCTCTTACGCGGGTTCAACGATGTCGATTTTAGAAGCATGTTTAGTTTAAATGATAACCCAACTCGCAACAATGGTTGGAAGTTGGATTTGAAACGGTTTAGGACTAGTGGGTGTGGGAATTACTTTACGTATAAGATCTGTGACACGTGGAACAGGTTACCTTCAGAAGTTGTGAACAGTTCCTCTGTGGATCAGTTCAAGAAAAGGTTAGATCAAATTCTGCACACTATTTGAGGGTGTAGAAAATTTTACCTGGCACTCGTTGCCAGTGGTACCTCCTCGGTTGGGCTGCAAGGCCTTTTGAGGTACTTCTTTTCCTTGTAACTCCTTGTAACCTTCTCTCTGCTTTGAGAACACGAATGAATGAATAAATGGCGAATCAAATGTCCTCTCGACCTGATTCTATAGCCACATGTAACTGTTGGCCACGACTGAGGCCAGGAAGTTGAGACATGACGATTCCTTTGGCTCTTAGATGGAAACTGAATGGAAATGCAAATATTGAACTTAAGTTCAAGAATAGCGTGGAGAGTAACTCCCTCCTCCGAAGGGATGCCTGGGGGGGGGAGGATCTTTCCACTTGGGGTGCTATTGTTAAAGTATTTTAAGTTTTCGCAAGTAGTTACTCCATTTACCTTAAAACACAAATATAAATTAATATTAAAAAAAAAAAAAGAAATACATAAAATGTAAAGCAAAAATTAAAAAAAAAAAGAGTCAGTATTCATTTTCCTTAAGTTTTTATTAGCAATCTGCTGCCGATATATATATATATATATATATATATATATATACAGGGTGGGCCGTAAGTTTCCATACATAGGAAAATTTAAACGTTTGTTTTTATGTTTCAGATACCCTAAGAATATGCGTTTGACGAAAGAGCAACGAATTGAAATCATACTGATGGCTGGTCGGGAAGCAGTCGCATGGTTGCAATGAACTTTAACAGACAACATGGAACGAACATCACACACGACACTGTGGTAAAACTTATTAACAAGTTTCAGAAAACTGGAAATGTTGCAGATCAACCGCGAAGTGGTCCAAGACGTACAGCCACCGATGAAGACACAACAGCTACGATACTTACAGCGCTTACACGGAGTCCCAGAAAAAGTACACGACGGTTGTCTGCAGAAAGTGGTGTCAGCAGATCGAGTATCAGGCGCATTTTGAAAGCAAACAAATGGCATCCATACAAATTGCATATGGCACAGCATTTGAGTGAAGACGATCCGGATAGACGGATGGAATTCTGTGGATGGGCATTAACCAAAGTGAACGAGGATGCAAACTTTTCAACTAAGATCTTGTTTACTGATGAAGCAAATTTTTACGTCAATGGAGAGGTTAATCGGCAAAACATACGTTATTGGAGTAATGCTAACCCTAACTGGCTGAGTCCGACGAAGATGCAAGGTGCCGGTAAAGTGATGGTGTGGGCCGGGATATGGGGTGACAGAATTATTGGACCAATTTTTGTCAGTGGAAATCTTAATGCCGAAAGGTATCTTAACATGTTGCAAGAAGAGATTTTCCCATCCCTGCTAAACGAGGAAGGTAACTTCCCAGTTTACTTCCAGCAAGATGGAGCTCCACCTCATTATGGTCTTCACGTGCGTCGGTATTTGGATCAGCAGTTTCCGGATGCTTGGATTGGTCGGCGTGGTCCTGTGGAGTGGCCTCCCAGATCCCCAGATCTCACCCCCCTTGATTTCTATCTTTGGGGGCACTTGAAGGCCATGGTGTATCAGGAAAAGATACGAGACATAAATCATCTAAAGGAACGTATCACCAACGCCTTTACAAGCATAACGTCAACTGTGCTAATGCGTGTTCATCAACAGTGGGGAACACGTATTGAAATGTGTTTTCAAAACAATGGCAACCATGTAGAGCATATTATATAAATAAAAATGGTTGTCCATAAAAAAATGTTTATTTTTCCTATGTATGGAAACTTACGGCCCACCCTGTATAATATATATATATATTATATATATATATATATATATAGTCATACAGGAACACATTGAAACATATAGAAAAAGAAGAAGGCGACGCTATAGAGGCGATAAAGGTTAACTCAAAGTACTTCTATAATTTTGCCAAAAGGAAGTCGAAAAACCATGCGACTATTGGACCTTTGAAAAAAGGAGACAGTGTCTTATCTGATGATCTAACAGAAGTATCCGAAATATTAAGAGCTCAGTACGAATCATCTTTCAGTATCCCAAAAACTGACAAACTGATATGCGATAGAAACGCGTTCTTTGAAGAAGAACTACAAGGGGAAAGTATAACGGACTTCGACTTTACGACAGATGATATTACACAAGCAATAGGGAAACTAAAAGCACACTCAACGGCAGGACCGGATAAATGGAATGTCACATTGATCAAAAACTGCAAGAATGCAATCGCTGAGCCCCTATACTGGATATGGAGACGATCACTAGACACGGAGAAATACCGGGCATCCTGAAGAGCGCGAACATAGTCCCAATATATAAAGGAAGAGATCGATCCGAGGCCAAAAAGTATAGGCCAGTGTCGTTTACATCTCATCTTACTAAAATATTTGAAAGAATAGTTAGACAGAAAATCTATGGCTTTTTGGAAACTCGGAAAAAATTAAATGATAACTAACATGGGTTTCGGTCAGGCAGATCATGCTTATCACAACTAATGGAACATTACAACAACATTATTGATGCACTGGAAAGTAATGAAAACTATGATGGAATATACACAGACATTGCCAAAGCGTTCGACAAGTGGGACCATGGAATACATAAACATACATAAACTGAAGCATATGGGAATAACAGGAAAAGTAGAGAAATGGATATATAATTTCCTTAGTGAGCGGCGGAAAGTCGTTACAGTACAAGGAGCATCTTCATCAGAATCAAAGGTCCTCAGCTCAGTACCACAAGGAACAGTATTAGCTCCACTACTCTTCATAGCCATGCTAACTGACACAGCTGAGGGCGTTACCAGAGACAGCACAGTAACATCCTTTGCCGATAACACAAAGATCAGTAGAAAAATAAGAAACCCAAAAGATATATCATAGGATCTCTACAAACAGACATGAACAGAATCTACAAGTGGACGGAAGACAACAATATGAAGTTTAACACTGAGAAATTTCAGCTATTACGGTACGGAAAAAGAGAGGACCTAAAATCCATGGAATATTATACCCCAGATGGACAGGAAATTCAGAGAAATTCTAGAGCAAAATACTTAGGGGTTGTAATGAGTGATGATGCGAAATTTGAAACACAAAATAATATAGTAGTAAACAGAGCAAAGAGAGTAACTGGGCAGATGCTGAGAACCTTTAAACGAAGGGCTAGGAATATAATGATTCCTCTACTGAAAACACTGATCATACCCAAATTGGAATACTGTTCGGTCCTAACATGCCCATATTAAAAGAAGACATTAGACAACCAGGAGGAATTCAGAGAAGCTTCATAGCCAAGATCAAGGGGTGCAAAGAACTAAACTACTGGGAAAGGTTACGGGAATTAAACCTATATTCAGTGGAAAGGAGGAGAGAGATACACACCATTATTTACACCTGGAAAATTATGAAGAAACTAGTCCCTAATCTTATTTTGAACCCTGTAACTCCCCAAACAACGGTGGAAAGTAGAAAAGGAAGACTGTATCGTGTTCCCAAATTAAAGGCGAGACGGGGAATATCTTTAACCCTGAAAGAAAATAGTTTTGTTGTGAGAGGACCAAAACTGTTTTATCAGCTGCCCAAAGACCTAAGAAACACTAGTGGTGTTGCAGTGGGCATCTTCAAAAGAAGATTAGACGCCTGGCTCAGAGCAATCCCCGATGAGCCGGGCGTACCTGGCTATGTGAGGTGGAGAGTACAAGAAACCAACTCACTACTTTAGCATGCCAACTCGAGAGGAGGGGCGACAAGCTTGACCTTCGCGAAATGAGGAATCATCGCGCGGAACATCTGAAAGGTTGAAAGGTATATATATATATATATATATATATTATATATATATATATATATATATATATATATATATATATATATAATATATAGTATATTCTAAAACTAAAGGAAAAGAAAAACAGTAAACGTGAATAATAGTGGCCAATTTTATTGTTTTATTTAAAAATAAGTGACCAATACATTCCAAATAGCTTTTTATACCATGAATAAGTTTTTTTGGTAAATAGAAACTGTAAATAAAGCTATAAAAAATTGTTGAACATGGGACTAGTTGTGTACCGTATAGAGTTATTTGGTTTTCGCTTCACTTAAGCGTGGTGGATATGCGTTCCAAGTAGCAAGGCCTAGGCGAGTTAACTGTGATTATGGAAGTTGTCAATATATCGTTTGAAAATGTGATAAATTTGTAGATGTCATAAAATTATACGCGGATAAAAGATAATTTAATTAATAATTACGAAAGGAATAGTCAGTACGAAACTAATACTTTCAGGAATCTTCTGAGATAATTATTTTAACCTAACCCAACGTAATCTAACCTAACTTAACCTATCTTACAAAAATCCACTTACATGCGGTTGTATGCTCTATTAAAAGTCTAGGAGCAATTTATTTTTTTTTTATAAATAAAAAACAGTTGTCCACTATTGTTAACCTTAGCCGAAAAACTCTATCCGAAAGGATACTAATCTGACAGCTAAAGGTTTGAAGTCAGATTAGTATCTCCCTGAGCATAGAAGAGACACTGAGTTATTTGTATTACAGACAAGTAGTACAAAGATGAATGGAGAATATTGCAGTTGGAGAAAATATTACAATAAATTCATCAACAGAGAAACAGGAAAAGATATTGGCCAGTACAAATATAAATGGGACTCAGAACACAGAGGGGAACTCAAAAGAGGGAGGCAAAAAGTAACCTCAGTGGAAGGAATACCTCCTGCACAAAATAGGAACATAATGAATGGAAACAAAAGCACACCAAAGATTAGAAAAACCGTGAGTACAGAAGAAGCGGTGCTACAACAAAAAGAAAGAAACTGAATACCACACGACTCGTAGTGAACCTGAAACACGGACCATATACGAATATTACAACAAACCAGGTTCGTGTAAAATGGCTCTGGATGCATATATATATATATATATAATTCCTATAAAAGATGTTTCTACACGATGAGAAGTGGAAGTTGCAGGTACGGAGCAAACTGCTACTATTTCCACTCTTTGATTTTCAGACAGTCAATTAGGGAGGGAAAATATGGAGTGCTTGTTTTTCACAATGAGGGTACTCAACAAAGAGGAACAGAAATAACATTCTGAAACCCCAAATAAAGAAGTAACAACAGGACCAAGTAAGTATCTTTTTTAGAAGTGAAAACAATAAAAAAAACAAGTGTTCCTTTTAATTAGAAAAGACCGAACTCGGCAGATATACCCTCCCAAATTCAACACCCACAATGGTATCAACGGCCGCTTCCCCAATATTCCCAACGGTCCACCCAGTAACATCGAGCAATAACCGACCAGAAAATGGACCAGAAAACGTTCACAATTCAGATAAACCGAGTATCAAGATTTTTAACCCTGTAAATTTATTATATACAAATATACAAGGATTGAATTGAATTGAAATGAATTCAATAACCTTTATTAATAAAAAATAAATATATTGGATTTACAATTAACAATGACATAAATAAGTGTGAAGCTGAACTATTTATTTTATTTAATTTGGCCCTTAAGCTTTAGGCTCTGTACACTGACCATGCAGATTGCAAATTACAATGCACCATTTAGCTCTGGAAAAGCAAAATATAAGCTCAACGGAGAAACACTTATATAAATACGTAAAAGGCTGTGAGAACTGCATCGAAGTCACTGAAATAGCAGAGCTAAATTTACAATAATACCCATGTGCAGGAGGAACACGCGGGACATAATAGCCAAGATGAGTTATATGAGTAGAGAACAAGAGGAAAAATGCTCGGCTTAAAATTAACAACCAACGGCTATGTAATACACATTACAGGAAAAAATAGAAATTATATTTAGATCTTGTAAGATGAGTTTTACCGTATCCTGTAGTGCCTTTGCATCTCGTGAGTAAAGCTAAAATGAGAGAGCTTCAGAGGGTGCAGAATAGAGCTACGCACTTCCTTTGTGATATAAGACGAACTGATCAGGAAAGGGAAACTAATTTGCATAGAGTAGCTAAACTGGACCTATTAATATTGTTCTAGAAGAAAGAGTTATTAAAATATGGAAAAAGTTTGGAAGAGAGGTGTCGTCAAAGTTGTTGGACAAATTAAATATTGATGAGGTTAATGAAAATAAAATAAAACCATTATTTAAAAGCAGGCAAAGACAACTCACCAAACCTCAAGCTCCACTGTTTGTATGGACAGAGAAAATTAAACGAATTAACAATTAATGAAAATATGTAATAAATTAGTTTAATTGGCAATTCAGTGAACAAATCCAAATTTAAGATAAAATAAATAAATAAAAAGTTAAAAATAATAATAATAATAATAATAATAATAGTATTAATAATAATAGTAACACTAATGCTCATAAATTAATAGATAAACAAAAAAAAATAAAAATAAAAAAATAAAAATATAAATAATATAATATGTATATAATATGTATAATAAATAATATGTAAACCAAAAAGAAAACTAAATAAATAAATAATAAAAATAAGTACATAAATAAAGAAAAGACAAATAAAAACAAATTAATAATAAAAATAAATAAATAAAAAATAAAAATAAAATACAGAGTAGGAGAAAAGTCTAAGAATTTTATACATACAAATAATTTGTTAATAAATAAATTCCAGTGATATCACTGCAGTGAATGTGGTTCTTTTGAAAGTAACTATACAAGACTAGGAATAATCCTAGGCTAGAACAGGAAGGTCCTAGGCCCTAGCCCCAGTCATCGCCATGTCAGTAAGGATGGAATACAGCATTGAAGAAAAAGTGTATCTTGTATTGTGGGCTATTTCTTATAATAATGGTGAAGAAAATTTGCGTTTATTTCCACTCTTCGATACTGGAAGCTCAAACTTTTGAAAACAGGGAGCCTGGTGAAATATCGTCCAAGAAGCGTAAGGCCAGTAACGGCGACAGGAGACAACAACAAAGAAAATGTCCTCGCCACTTTTCAAGTCGATCCAACAACTTAAGCGAGAAAAGTCGCAGAGGAATTGGGTATTTCCAAATTTTCAATAGCAAAAATATTGAAATCACAAGGGTACCACGATTACAAACCCATTTACTCTCAGCTCACATACGACGATGATTGTGATAAACGGCTGCAGTTTGCTGAAACAATGAGACAAAAGTTCAACAGTGATCCAGATTTCCTTAAAAAGATTAAATTTTCAGATGAATGTGCCTTCGGTTTAACGAGTGAAGGAAATAAACACAACGTTCACTACTGGGCGAAAAAAAAAATCCCAAAATACGATTGGGTAAACCTGTTAAAACGCTTATGCTAATAGTTTGGGCATGCATTGGTTATTCAGGACTCGTTTCCTTTGACATATTGAGAGATACGATGGATGGAAACTGCTATTGCCAGGTATTGAGAGACAAAGTTTTGCCACAGTTTACTAATGGCGTTTGCAGGAATTGGCTTTAGGAACATGATGAAGCGCCGCCACATTACTCTGCAGCTGCCCGTGAGATTCTGGATACCAACCTTGAAGGAAAATGGCTTGGGCGGCGAGGTTCCATCGAGTGGCCAGCCAGATCACCCGATTTAACCCCCATGTGATTTCTGGCTTTAGGCTTATTTGTGTGACAAACTCTACACTCCTGATTTCATCTATCCAAATGTGAATGCCCTTGGCCGCAGAATATATAAACAACTGTAAACGATCCCACTCGATATGTTCAGAAAAACAATGAAGAGTTTGACAGAGAGAATCCCCAAATGTATCACAGCGGATGGAGAACTCTTTGAAGATTAAATTACAATTTAACAAAATACTTATATGAATAAAATTCCTATAGACTTTTTGTTTGATTTGTTTCATCATTTGAACACTTATCTGTATAATGTTGTTAACTAAATAGCGGTATGTATAAAATCCTAAAAGACTTTTCTCCCACCCTGTATATAAAAATAGTAATAATAATAATAAATAAACAAATAAATAAATAAATAAATATAATTTTCTATCTTTTTCTGGTTTAACTAAAAATAAAATAAACCGTTTATGACATTATAGATCATTTATCTTGATCGTTCAGTGGGTAACACCGTTTTCCCTGTAAACGAAGTGAGAACATTAAAGTCGGGAGTTCGACTTCCGATGGTACCGGCTAATAATAATTCAGGAATTATCACAGTTCGTCTGACCTCAACGCTGTGCCAGTTTCTGGCCCTCTTAACTGATTATACATACACCAGATGTCCCCCAAAAAGTCCCTACTTCTAAATAAATGTTCTAAGCTAAAAAAAAAAAAGGAATCTAGACACAAAACAGAAGCAATAGGTACGTAAAACGTAGAAGTTTATTCACTTTAATTAGTTTTTAATGTTTGATATAAGTTTTGGAAATAGCTCAGTTGTCATGTTGTTGATTACCTTTAGGTTTTGTAGAATGGATCCTGTTTTTTATGTAACACCAGAAAAAAAAAACAGTCGTTAGGTGTGAGGTCAGGTGAGTATGGGGGGGCCATTCCACTGGCTCATGAAGGAAGATTAGTCGCCCGGTAATTAT
>JAJOZX010013504.1:22500-93249 GCA_023014485.1 Bathynomus jamesi
ATATATATATATATATATACAGGGTGTCCCATATGTCCAGTTTCATAGGAAACAAGACCTCAATTTGAACATTTGTTTTAGTTCTAACGTATTATTTTTGTAAATTTAACTTAAAATAATTTTCCAATGAGACCGGACTTATGGGACACCCTATATATATATATATATATATATATATATATATATATATATACACACACCTGACTAAGCACTGCTTTTCGTACCATGAAATTCTTTCTTCAGTTCATTCAGCGTTAATTTTGTGGCCCTTAGAGATAGAAGTCTTTAATTTTTTTTACCCTTTTTTTTTAACTTTTAGAAACTCTTTCACGCCACCATTTACCGTCACTAAAACTCTTCATAAAAGTAAAAAAAAAAAGTCTTTGAAAAGTTTCAGAAAAAGTCGACAGAAAGCTCCATACCAAGCCGAAAAGTCCCCAACGAGTGTATCTGCCAGTTTCATTTTCGTATATTTTATTTCATTTTTTAATTACTGAGCTAAAATTCCCATTCACACACACACGCACACACACACACATATATATATATATACACACACACACACATTATAATATATATACATAGAGTATACAGGGTGTACATAAAGTCAGGATCTATTTTTTGTGAGGCACTTGGAAATTATATGGAATTCAATCATAAAATGATAAAGTGGTAACATTTATTAAATAATTAAGAGTAGGATTCGACCTGACGCCCATCAGTATCCCTGCACAGCTCAAATCGTTCCGCAGCATTTCTAAACACATTCTGGAGCATTTGCGGGGTTATGTTATCTGCAGCAGTTCGTATACGTGTACGTAAGTTTTCAAGACTCGTAATCTTCGTCTGATAGACGTGCGATTTGATAAAGCCCCATGCAAAGAAATCTAAAGGCGTTAAATCTGGTGATCTCGCTGGCCAAGGTCTGTTGCTTCCGCGTCCAATCCAGCGATTTGGAAAACGTCCATTTAGATAATCCTGAACAATTTTGGCATAGTGACAAGGAGCACCATCATGTTGATAGACGACGGGGATAGGATTGATAGTACCGTCGTCTATCAACATGATGGTGCTCCTTGTCACTATGCCAAAATTGTTCAGGATTATCTAAATGGACGTTTTCCAAATCGCTGGATCGGACGCGGAAGCAACAGACCTTGGCCAGCGAGATCACCAGATTTAACCCCTTTAGATTTCTTTGCATGGGGCTTTATCAAATCGCACGTCTATCAGACGAAGATTACGAGTCTTAAACTTACGCACACGTATACGAACTGCTGCAGATAACATAACCCCGCAAATGCTCCAGAATGTGTTTAGAAATGCTGCGGAACGATTTGAGCTGTGCAGGGATACTGATAGTGATAGGCGTCACGTCGAATCCTACTCTTAATTATTTAATAAATGTTACCACTTTATCATTTTATGATTGACTTCCATATAATTTCCAAGTGCTTCACAAAAATAGATCCTGACTTTATGTACACCTTGTATATAACCAAAAGTAAGGAAATACATGAATTCTAATTTTTGTTTAACAAAGAAAATTGCAAAGTGGTATAAAGATAAAATGTTTAGAGCAGTAAAGCTTTTTACAAAACTTCTCAATGCGTGCACCGTTGAAGTCCGCACAAATGCAGTCTTACGAGCAATATATATATATATATATATACAGTCGGTGACAAGTTTTGTCCTTCCGTATATTATAAAATATATAAACCGCATTTCTTTACTGCTTTTACAATGTGCTCAGTTCCCATGGCAACTGAAAACCATTCGAGAAAGAAATATTCGTTCGTCTCTTTTTTTTCCTTTTCTTTTGCGATAAGGTGGTGAGTTTGGCATTTGTGTATGATATACGAAGCAATAGTACCAACCTAAAATCTAGAATTCAGTAATATGAGGTATTTTAGCTGTAATAATTTATAGATATCTATAATTTAATGAAGAAAGTTTGGACAAATTTAATTATAATAAGACACGCGAATACTTACGTAGATATTATGAATTTGTAAAAACAGAGTAATTTAAGTAAATTAAAAGAATATTTATATTGCAGATGTTTCAGAAGCAAAAAGTGTGAATTACGTCTACAAGAATATTATCGAAAGGAACTTTTTCCCACACCTTTTGTTTCTTGCTATATTATTTAAAATTAAATAGATTTTCCTCAAACACTCTTTTCAGTTTAATATATCTTAAAAATCATTATGTTAGGAAATTTCAGATTAAATTGAACTGAATTGAATAACCTTTATTTATAAAATAAATAATCTCTGTTAGTTATTTTTTATCCGTTACAACGTTAAAGGTCGTATAATAGGAGAGACCTTCAACTGAACCTGTATTCAAAACAGAATCGAAAAACAGTACATTGGTATCCCATTCAATCACTTACCAGACCCAGTATCGCTTCACTTCACTGATCTCACTGGAAGCGGTTTGAAGATGGGTATAAGCCATGTGTACTTCCGAATTTAAAATATACCGATACATTTATCATATAATGCATTTCAGTTGTATTAAAAAAACAATTCCTAAAAGGCGGAGTACATACTGGTCGTTTGAAATGTGCTCATATGGAATGGAATAAAACAAATCAAATGCCATGTAATATTTAAGATTTTGTATGTTCCCTATCTGCTTCTGTGACATCGTTAATGCGTCTGCGCATAAATGCTACAAAACTTTCAAAATAATTTGGAGTTCTTCGCAGACTCTCCCATACATCAGTAATGTGCCTTAAACATTTTCAACTGGGTTTAAGTACGAAGAGTTTGCAGGCCAATTAACTTATGTTATCGCTGTTATAAATCCATTGACGCACCACGAAAGATGTATGTATGGGATTATTATCATGTATTAAGTAAAATAGGCCCTAAAACTAGGTAGCTGGACATTACTTAACATATAGGAAGAGATTTTAGACATCAATCGACCAGGGAAGTACTCCCGGGTGGACGTTAGGCAGGTGACAGGGAGTGCTGGAACTCCCGTTTCTCTTGTCACTGTCCCCTTTAGCTGATCTGTTTCCGTGTCTCATTTACCCTATGAAGAGCCCAGCATGCTTTCAAACACAAACTTTTCCACTCTATTCCTCACTACATACACACACACACACACACACACACACACACACACACACACACACACACACACACATATATATATATATATATATATATATATATATATATATAATATATATGTTATAATGTTTCAGACCAACAAAGACCATAGGATCCACTCATGGCTGGTCTACCTAACTGTGTTCGTAATTGTATATTGTGCATGTCCTCCGTGGTGGCGGAGGGGACCTACAATTTTAAGTGGGTTCCGAACCACAAAGAACATAAGAACATATGAAATTTTTATAGTGAGCACACTAGGGGCCACTTCGGCCCATCGAGGAGGCTCCACTATGTAAAAACTGCCTGTACATTGGCACCAACCAATTTTTACAAAACTAAATAATTATCAATTTAAAACTAATTAATTATCAATTTAAAACTAAAGATAGAATCTCTGGATCCAGAGGATCAAGTCATAATAGATTACTTCCACAAATATGTTACACTCTATATCTATTTATAACTGACATGCAAATATATCAGATCCAAAGAATCCAGTCAATTTCATTACAGTATCCATCAATACCAGTACCTTGCCAACCAAAAATAAGTCACGGTCCATATCGATTGCGGACCAAGTCACAATTTACAACCATATACATTACAATATATATACTAAGGAGGAAAAGTGTAGGTGTGGCTGTAAAGACTGTACAGCAATGTAGAAATGTGTGTGCACCCATTTTGGGTCTCCCATTTAAAGGTGTTTGTGGAACAAGTGAAGATCATGAGTTTTTCAATACCTCACAGTACTATGGGGGGCACCGCTCGGCAGAGGAATCTCTTTAAATGGGGTGTGTAAGGACAGAGAGTATCCCCTAACCCAAGATGCTGCGTCCCTATATCCCACAACACTTGTGTTGAGCTGTGGGATCTATCACCTAAATGTACATAATAAAGGGTGTCAGGAAATGATTGCCCCCCCCCATGTACAGAAGAAACTGAAAGGAATAGAAAAAAACAGACAAAACCACGCGAAAGAGCGTTTAATTTTGAATAAAAACCACTTGTTTTAATATCGGGTGTTGCCCCCATTTGCAGCTCTGACGGCCATTAATCGACGGGGGTATGATCCCAGAAGTGTCTCAAAGAGATCGGTATCATGACTCATTTCTTCAAGGACTTCGTTGATCTTTGCAGTCATAATTTCTGTTGAATACCGATTCTGAATGGGTTGTTCCAGCATTAAGGACTCCACCCGATCCTTCATGATGGATCCGACATGTTCACAGACATTAAGATCGGGAGAATTGCCAGGCCATTCATTATTTCCGAAAAAATCAATGTTATTGTCCTTAAGCAGTTGTTGAGTCGCAAGTGCTTTCATACAGGGGGCTTTGTCGTAAAGAAAGGTTGCCTGTTCAACATCCAAAACACACTCGGGGTCTTTCAAAAACGGAATTACATGTTGGGCTAAAATTACATTTCGAAAATAAGGCCCATCCCAACTGGTTCCTCTTGGTTTGATAACCCAGATGAGCTTCCGAATAGAGAACATAATGAAAACACCCACACATGCTGGATTTTTTACTATTTCTCGATACTTCTGGTCGTCTGGGACTTCATCAGAAGTTGTTGCCCAAACCCAATCATTCAGAAAATTTGGTTTTATGGAGACATAAACGAAGAATTCATCGCTGACAACCAAGTGAAGGAAATCGTCTTCCGTCCATTCCTCAAGATAATCACAAAACCATAGCCGATCTTCAATATTAAGATCACTCTTCCGTGGCTTAGCTATTTCATGCCAAGCACTCAAGCCTTGGCGAACTCGAAATTGATGCACAAGTTGCCGATTGACTATCTTACCACGACGGATAAGTATCTCTTTCGCTACCTCAGAGCAGCTCTTCTTTCGGCGCCGTGATGCAGCAAGCACAATGTCTTTCGATTCTTGAGATAATTTCTCCGGTCTTCCTCCTCGAAATTCTGTTTCACAATCTTCAGGATTCTTATTCCAATTCCTTTTGACAAAGTCTTCTGATCTTTTTAATCTCTCAGCCACCTAGTGTCGAGTTATGAAAGTTGCACCAGCTTCCTTTGCTTCACGAAATGTGACAGCTCGAATGCGGTCAAGAACTCGCTTTTTCTCTGAATCGTTCAAAATAGATGATGCCATGGTTTCTGTGGGGAAAAAAATGGTAGGAATTAAAATCACAGGAATAGAATATAATGGTTTTTATCAGATTTTAACACTCTTTCAAGTGGTCTCGCCGGTTTTTATCTATCTCTTCTAGTTTTTTGCTCTACAGGGGGGGGGCAATCATTTCCTGACACCCCGTATATATGAAATAACCAGTACCATTCATGCAGTAAAAATGGGCTTAAACACTATCACCAGATGTCCCTTGCACATCAAACTATCCACCTTCTTTTGAAAGAATCAATTGTATCTGAAGTCACCACTTCTGTCAGACTGTTCCAAAACTTAATTACTCTGTTTGTAAAACTATGTTTTCTTAAATTTGTTCTACATCTTGGCTTAAATAATTTCATACTATGACCTCTAGTCTGGTTATTGTGATCTTTAATGAAAAGAGAATCAAAATCTATCTTATCCAACCCTTAATTTTACTACCTTAACCTATACCCAGTCTATCAACATATGCGTCTAATCGATTTTTAAACATGTTTATAGACGTGCTACTAATTACTTCTACCGGCAAACTATTCCAGCTATTTACTATTCTATGCGTAAAAAAGTTTTTGGCAACTGCTGTCTCGAATCTTCTACTTGTCAACTTACACCCGTTATTTCTAGTCCTATTATATTGAGATATTTCGAAAAAGCTATCTCTATCTACGTTATCGAACCCATTCATAATTTTAAAAACCTGGATTAGATCACCCCTTAGCCTCCTAGTCTCGAGTGTAGTCAATTTTAACTCTTTAAGCCTATCCTCATACGACTTTGACCTAAGCGACGGAATCATCTCAGTTGCTCGTCTTTGAACTCTTTCGATTTTGTCTATATCTTTGCGCATATGCGGATTCCAAAATTGGATCGCGTACTCCAAATGGGGTCTAACTAATGATTTATAAAGAGGAACGCGTGATTTGTACTCAAAATTCCGAGCTATAAAACCTAACACTTTGTTCGCTTTATTGATCGCTGCTGTACTTTGTTTCGCTACTTTTAAATCACCAGTGACTATAACTCCTAAATCTTTTTCCTGCTCTACGCTTATCAACTCTTTCCCTGACATACTATACGCAAAATTACCGTTACGCGAACCTATATGTAAAATTTTGCACTTATCGACGTTAAATCTCATTTGCCATGTGACTGACCAATCAACGATTTTGTTCAGATCATTCTGGATTTTACCTCTATCTTCGTCATTAATCGCCCTACCACCCAGCTTCGTGTCATCCGCAAACTTTGAAACTGTACTGATTAGGCCGACATCTAAATCGTTAATATATATAAGAAAAAGCAAGGGGCCCAATACAGAACCCTGAGTAACGCCACTCGCTACATTAGCCCAACACGACTCCGCTCCATCAACGACCACCCTCTGTTTCCTACCTCGCAACCACTCTTCTATCCAATTTATTACTACACCTCTGATTCCATGAGCTTTAGTTTTCTCAATGAGTCTTTTGTGCGGTACGGTGTCAAACGCTTTTTGAAAATCTAAATAGACTACATCAACCGCCCGATGACTATCGTAAACGTCAACTACGCTTTGGAAAAATTCTAAAAGATTAGTTAAGCAAGATTTGTTTCGCCTAAAACCGTGCTGCGTATTTCTAACTAAGTTATGCAATTCTAAGTGTTCGACTATACGATCCCTAATTATTGATTCCAGTAGCTTACCTACAATAAACGTTAAACTGATTGGCCTATAATTTCCCGCCGCACCTTTATCGCCTTTCTTAAAGATAGGTGTTACGTTAGGTTCAGCCTTGGAGACCTTGTTTTCGGCTCTCTCCTTCTATGGAGGGGTCACTTTTGCGGGCGCTTGCCCTTGGCCCCCTTCCTTCCGACATAAAAAAAATATCGACGTACTGCTCTCCTGTCAATCGACCTTCAATTTCTGTAACTTCACCAATTCCATTCCAGCTGCCAGACGGTGTTATCTCACTCAATGTTATTCCCATTTCATTCCACGCTCAAGAGTGGGAAAGCCGAGAGTTGGAATTTCAAAGGAGGCATTTTCAAATCGATTTATTCCCAATTCATGCCATTTTCATTCTCATCCACGACTTTATCACTTTGGTCCAGATTAGGTTAGATCAGGTTACGATAAGTCAGGTTAAGTTAGGTTTGGTTACGTTAGGTTAGGCTAATGTTTGGTTAAATTAAGTTAAGAAATATTAGCCATTCCCAATTGGCGCCTTTACCGCGAATGGGAACGGGGTAATTTTCTCAAATGTTGATTTCTCACTTTGTGCATTTTCATTTGCACACCACAGATGGGAATCGGAATGGCAGAGTGGGAAGTAATCCCCTACATTAATTCGTCTGTTCTATTCTGTTGTTTGAATTTTGGCCTCAAGATATCTCTAGTGCCGCACGTACGGTAGCATTGACTTGGGCCATGATTGTGATTTTTTTTTTTTATTAAGCTTGACATGACGCAGGTATTCATATTATGAAAAACGATTTAAAAGAAAATTTACAGAGTTGCTTGAAGCAATGGGAGGCAGACATTATTTGCGTGATTACTCAGGTTTTAGATCCTCGTTTCAGATTTGATTGCGTTACAGTAATATAATATAACTCATCGCAATGACGCAACTGCTTTTGTATCAACAGAATCAAGGACCTTCAAAACAGAAGCCGAAGGTTGACTTATGGAGCTACTTCAGTGAAGTGCTACGTGTTCACAATCAGATGTGCCCCCATCTTTCAAAAGAAGCCAGCAAAGCTGTCAAAAAGAATTAAACATCTATTCGAAGGAGCCAAGAGTCAGTCGCGACACGAACTCTCTTGATTGGTAGCGCCATAATGGCGAAAGATTCCCGAAGCTATTAGTACTTGCTCGCAAATATCTCACCACGCTACCCACAAGCGTACGAAATGAACGGCTCTTTAGTTCTGCGAAAAATGCAATTACCGAGACACGTAATCGTTTAGCTCCTGATGATGCTGAACGACTAATTTTCCGACACGATAATCTAATTGCCTTAAACTTCAGTTATTAGGTTTTGGTTTTGCGATAATTATTACTACTGTCTGTTAATTTTTTTGTGATGTTATTACTTATTACTAGCACTATACCAAGTTGGATTTGTTTTGTAATTTTTCTATGAAGTAAAAAAAAAAAAACATTTTAAGTTCCATTTCCAAAATCACGTTATTTACCCTAATTATCAAATATTCGGTATTTAGTTTAAAAACTATTCGGCCGAATACCAAATACCAAATATTTGGCACATCCCTAATATGTATATGTATATATATATGTGTATATATGTATATATACAGGGCGTCCCAAAAAAATGTATACACACTTTAACAGCTGATAGCTCAATTGATGTTTCTTTCTTTCCAAGTTAAACCATTAGAATTAATAATGGCAGTCAGACTAAGCTTTGAACAAAGGAAATTCATTCTAAAATGCTACTGGAAGTGTGAAAACGCAGTTGAAGTGCAAAGACAGTTTAGGAGGGAGTTTCAAACAGATCCACCAACGCGACTTACCATCACTCGAATTAGAGATAAGTTTGAAGCCGATGGAACTGTTCAGAATGTCCACAAGAAGCGTTCCGGAAGACCACGGACATCGACAAGCCCCCAAAGCAAGAAAGAGTACTGGAAACGTATCACCAAAGTCCAAGAAAATCTGTGCGGCAAGCGAGTCGTGAGGTAGGAATTTCAGAATCGTCCTGTCCAACGCATTTTGAAGCGCTGTCAATGGAAAAGTTACATTCCAAGATTAGTCCATGCTATTAATGAAGATGATCCGGACCGAAGAGTGGAGTATTGCGAGTGGTACTTGGCACGATGTGGATGTGGATTGGACGAAGGGGTTTCGTAGAATACCCTCCGCGTTCACCAGACCTCACACCACTAGACTTTTTTTTATGGGGATACTTAAAAGACAAAGTCTACGCTATAAAACCTGCAACAGTCGCTGAATTGAGAGCAGCCATTGAACGAGAATGCACACAAATACCAACGAAATGTTTCGTGATGTTTGCGATTCCATTGCTTCGCGTTATCAGCAGTGCCTGGACCAGAACGGACGTCAGTTTGAAAACAGGCGTTGACAAAACAATTAAATAATGTCTGTAGATTCTATTACATTTTGAAAATGAAATGATTTTAATAAACACTGCCTTTATAATTATTTAAAGTGTGTATACATTTTTTGGGACGCCCTGTATAATATATATTATATATATATATATATATATATATAATATATATATATATAATATAATATAAAATAAAGTTATTTTTTAATGTAAAATACAATTTTACTTCACTGTAAACCCATGTTCAGAGTTTAGGCTGATTAATTATTCCTGGACTATCACAGGTAAGTTTTGGGAATTGCCTGGTGCAGTGTTCCAAGAAAAATTGAAGGGATTTGTTGTTAAAAGTTAATGTGTTCAAAAGTAACATATTTTTTCTTTTTTTTTCTCTCTCTCTCTCTTTTCACAGTCTTCATGTACAATGTGAATGTGCACACACACACACACACACACACACACACATAATATATATATATTATATATATATATATATATATATATATATAGAAAGATACTGTATATATGAAGGAAGAGAATGTAGACACCTGAAGAAGGAGCTTATAGACACCAACCGACCAGGGAAATACTCCTGGTGGGGGAAGTTGGGCAGGAGACAGGGATTGCTAGAACTCCCGTTTCTCCTGTCACTGTCCTTCTTAGCTGATCTTTTTCCGTCATCTACCCTATGAACAGTCCAACATGCACTCAAACACATACTTCTCGCTCTATTTCTCACAACACAATGTCAACACATGCATGCATCTTATACATTACACAATTTTCTCAAAATTAAAAAAATATTAAGAATACTATTTGTATTTTGGCTCTCTTCTTCTCTTTCTATGGGGGACATTTTTGCGGGCGTTCGCCCTTGGCCCCTCCTTCCTGCGTGTATATATATATATATATATTATATATATATATATATATATATATATATATATATATATATATATATATATACCGGGTTTCCCAGAAAAAAGTAAGCTATTGCTTTTAAGATTTTTTTCAGTTTTATAGAAAGAAATACAAATAATTAATACATGTTAATAAATACTCCTGTTTATTGTCTATATTATGGCATCAAATACTCAAAATATTCACCACCTTGTTGGACACAAAGCTCCAAACGATGGCGCCAGTTATCAATTGCTTTGTTTATAAAATTTTGTGGTAGGGAATGCCATTCTTCCACAATCTTTTCTTTTAATTGATCAACGTTAACGAAATTATTATTCCTATACACTCTTTTCTTCAGTTCATCCCATATTGCATAATCAAGAGGAGACAAATCTGGGCTGTTGCCAGACCAATCTTTAGGTTTTATGTAGTCAGGAACTTCTTTGTTTAAAAAATATTCAATTGTAAGGTGAGCAGTATGACAACATAGTAGTATGACAACATCACTTTTACCCAGTTTTGAGACACAGCAGGAGATCATTAGTTTTTTTTAGAAAAGTTAAACCGTTAAATTAAAAGTCTTTCCGGTGTTACTTCTCTCTTGGTTCTTGCTGTAGAGTACACTCGATTGTTTTGAGTGGTGATAAGTGATCGAATTGAAAATGATTTTTCATCACTAAACAAGATTCTATTGACATTGGGAAATCTTTCAAGAAAAGCTTGACACGCTTCCATTCTGTTCATCTTATTGACTTCACTCAAGATCTGCACTAGATAGCGTTTATAAACTGTCAATTGCGGATCTTCTTTGACAATACGTTGTATAGAACTTCTTGAAATTCCGGTTTCTGCTGCAATTTCATTTGGTGTCATATACGTTCCAGGCTTTTTTTCCTGACTTAGAACCATTTCCTCAACCACTGCAATATTTTCATCAGTGCGAACTTCTCTTTTTCTTTCACTACCTTTGGTTCTAGCAACACATCCAGTTCTATCAATTTTCGAATATTTTTTTCTACACCATAACGAGCCCATAGTTTATTTGGAAACATTGATATAATTTTTCTGGCACCATAGTGTTTCTCAATACATAATTGTTTTATCAACATGGGATCTTCTTGACTATATGAAGGCATTTTTGATGGGTGATTAAATATTTTTGAAAAATCTGCAACAAAGATAAATAGAGTATATTAAAAACAAATATTATAAAGACATATAGAAGTGCTACATATAAAAGCAAATTATTTATTTAAATCGTTATAAAAGCAAACAAATCTTGACAATAGTAAATATAATACAGTAGTTGATAAAAGCAATAGCTTACTTTTTTCTGGGCAACCCGGTATATATATATATTTTGTATTTATATATACAATGTACGTATTAAAGTATAAAAGTGTGTATATTATATATATTATATATATATATATATATATATATATAATATATAATATATATATATATATATATAAACCCTTGTCCTTATACCTCAACATCTTATAGCCGAGTAAGTAACGTGGCGACTCACAAAATTCAAATTTTTATAAAATAATAACGGTTCAAACTAGTGATGTAGCGAAGCTTCGCATTCGCAACCGCGGAGCCTCCGCAAAAATTTTAGATTCACATTCGCATTCGCATTTTTTTAATGCGAATTTGCGGAGCTGAGAATTGCGGAGAACGGGACACACATTTTCAGCTGCGTCCTTCAATGCAGGAGCATCTTTAAAAACGGTTGAGACGGTAAACTGACTTAGGCCTAGCCGCCCAAGTGAGCAACTATTCAGTGGTGCTGGCCTGATCTATGACGAGAAAAGAAACCGCTTGCGAGGAGATAAGACAGAAAAATTGCTCTTTCTTAAATTTAACTTGCCAATTATTGGGTTTAAATATGTAAAACTGTAATTATGTACTTTAATATTTTATTGTAATTATACATTATTAACATGTAAGAAATTTATTATATTGTGTATAAAAACAGTTGTCAAATAATAATAGCATTTGTATTTGTTTTACTTTCTCGTTACAAAAATAGTAATCGTTATATTCTGGTTTAAATAGCGTCACTTGGTAAAATTTCAGAAAATAGCCACATTTTTAAAATAATTCAAGATTCGCATTCGCCTCCGCATTCGCGCGAATCTCAATTTTCAGATTCACATTCGCAATCGCATTCGCAGATTCGCAAAATTTCAGCTTCGCTACATCACTAGTTCAAACCGTACAAAGATAAATTAATTTCTAATGTATTTAAGTTTAAAATCGTAAACTGCTCTTAGTATGTTCTGGATTAACATATAAAAATTAACTTGCATGTAGATACACTCGGTTAATAAAGATAAACTGAAAGGAAATTTAATTGACATTTCCTCCAATAGATGGTGCCACCCAATTCAATGAAAAGTATTTCACCAAATTTTGAGGTTCGATGAAAAATAATTTTATCATCTGATGGAAATTCCAGTCTCATTGCAAGTCTGAAACAGTCGCATCGTGTGGATGAACTCTACTGCCTCAAACCCATAGAGAGCTGATCTTGAGCGTTCTGACAATCATCTCTTTAGCGGCTTAGCCGAATGAAAATTGCATTGCGTGGACACCACTTTGGAAGTAAATATGCCTTGAAGATGAGAAACTGTGAATGACTAAGTAAATGTGACAAGAATGAGATTTACAGAGCCGGTGTAGCAGGCCATATTACGCTCCCGACAGTTTATACCCGGGTATATTCTGGCCTAGGCCATTTTAAACCTCGCGTATAAACTGGCCTAGGCCAGATACCACCCCGGGGGTTAATCTGGCCTAGGCTATTCTACACTCCCCCAGGCCAGAATACACCCCTTACTGTTTTAACAAAGAGAGTCACAAAATGTGAAGAAAAACTTAATTACTTTATTAATACTATTTTATTGACTTACCACAGGTATCAGTATATACAAAAACTGAAAACATCTGCTACAGAGAAGGCCTGCATGTTATTCTGGAGCACTTGCATGTTCTGAAATAAGTTCATGAAATATATCATAGTCACCACTATTCATAGTCATAAGTTATCAACAGGCTGTAAACATTTAATCACGGTTAGGTTAATTGAATGCCCGGTTAGGTTAATTGAATGTCCAGTTAGGTCAACTGTACACCCTTGACAATTGGTTAAATTAAGTCGTGACATTTTCCTTAGTCGAAGTGGCTTCAGGACCAAGGAAAATACCACAACTTAACCTAACCACTCGTCAAGGGTATACAGTTGATCGAACCAGACATTCATTTAACCTAACTGGACATTCAATTAACCTAACCAGGATTAATTGTTTACAGCCTGTTGATAACTTATGACTAAGAATAGTGGTGACTATGCTATATAAAATAATTTGACACTTTCTAAAGTATCGCCACTGTTATTTGGAAGCTTGTTCCACTCATCCACCACTCTATTCCCAAACCAATGTCGCCCTATCTTCTTTTTAAACTAAAATTTGTGAAATATTAGTAAGTATCTTTGAAATAAACTTTCAGTAGCTAACACCAAAGAGAGTGTATTCTGGTCTGGGGGAATGTAAAACAGCCAAGGCCAGAGTAACCCCCGGGGTGGTATCTGGCCTAGGCCAGTTCATACCCTGGGTATAAAGTGGTCAGGGGGGTATAATTTGGCCTGTTACACCGGCATACATTACTTTCTTGAACAGTGGAAAAGTGCTCTGGTTGTGATGGAGACTATACGGAAAACTAGCTACGTATGCTGCAAGGATGTATAAATATTCCACGCATGACACATAATTTACGTGGAAATAACTAATGATAAATAAATTATGCATTACTTTCGTATTGATCCTCGTAAGTCTTATACTAAACAAAATTTAATGTAACCAAAAAAAAATCTTGGTTGGAACACAGAATTTTATATATACACAATGTGTGTATATATATAATATAAATTTCTATCTCCAAAATATTTCATTTGGGCTGATGCTCTTTGGCTAATTTTTATGTATGTGAATATTAGATAAATTTTTACTACTGTAATTATTTTCCATCCTTATCAAAGATATTTCAGAGCTTTGAAGTTCACAAGAAGTTGGAAATAAAATTTTACGAAGTAATCTCTGTTATCTGTTAAAATTCCACCTTTTTATTTTTTTTTAGCTATTTTTATGTATGTTCTTTTACAAGAAATCCCTTATCGTTCGGTTAATATAGCTTTGACTTATTATTAGCTTCATTAAAAGTTTTCAGAGTTTTAAAGGAAACTACAAATGTAATCGGACTGCGTATAAAAATGCTGCATTGAAGTCATTCAGTAAAAAATAAAAGCTTTTCTTCCCTGTCTTCTGTATTTTCTGTTCCTCAAACGTTGAAGAACTACATTCATGGATATGTTATATTATATATGTGCAGTATACTGCTTTATATGAAGTTTAGGTTTGTATATATATATATATATGTACAGTATGTATGTATATTAGTTTGAAGAATTTGACGGAAATCATCCGTTATTTTTTTAACAAGTTAAAAATTCGTATTGACACGCTGTTCCGTTAAATGTGATACACAGGCAATGATTCTAAAGTATCCGTTGAATTTTTAACGCCGTGGCCAAAAATTTAGAAACTTTCGCATATTTCTAGAATATGTCGTTTTGCTACATTTTTGCATTCAAACCGTTTTAAATTTTGAAAATTACATTTTTTTTATGAAATGAACCTCCCCTCATGAATTAAAAAAAATTATTAAAATAGTATAATATGTGAAATACAAGGTAACTTATTACAGGAATAATTTTTATTCTTCTGAAAAGAAGCCACGGTTCCACGAATATCTTTTTACTCCTCTAAAAAAAATTTGGCAGTCTTAAATGGCCCTGGAATTGTGCCAAAACCTTATAATGTCCATGCCCAACAGGATCAGATCAAAGCAATCATTGATGCCAAGGGAAGGCCTACTAAATATTAAATCCACAATAGAAATGTAATTCCTTAAAACTTAATTTGAATCTAAACTTTTGTCCAGCACACACTCTCTCTCTCTCTCTCTCTCTCTCTCTCTCTTGGCATGGTTTGGATGAGTTAGAAAATTAGTTGATGGAATTTATTTTTTACTACGTAGTTTACAGAACATTTTTCATATAGTTTTGTAGCAGCTGCTTTAGAGTGGGACATTTTTACGTTCAAAACAATGTAAATATAGAGTTGCTTCAAGCAAACACCTAAAAACATTATTTTCAAGTCACATCCCTCCTTGGGATGACTGAATACCACTAAAAACATCTTGAAAATATTATGCTTATATTCATTTCATCTTAATTTAAGGAGAAAAAATTAATTTGAGATCCTTTTTTTCCATGCTGGGAAAGTAAATTATTGTGATTCTTACATTATATTACGCTTTACGGCACTTATGGTGAAATAACTCCTTGGTTTCATAAATAAATTTAATCTTGAGTCATGCTGTAGGGTCCTGTTACCATCTGGTCAATAGGCTAAGTTTTTACATACTCTCTCTCCCAAACTAGTAAACACTACCATATATAATATTGAAGATACGCTAAACTTATATTATATTTTGATTATATTTTACCTTGATTTTGGCTTTCTCCTTTTCTATGGGAGGGGCGCTTTTGCGGCATTTGCCCTTGGCCCCTCCTTCCTGCATAAAAAACAAAACAAAAACTAACTGTGAAGCTATACTGTGTTTCAAACATATGCCTGTACTCTACTTTGGAGAATTTTTTTATCTTACAAGTTTCACGTAAGATGAATAATCTTAAATAAAAAAAACTTGTTTCAGCTGGAAATTTCGATGTTAATTCTACTGTACCAAAGTTAAATAACTAAATGTAAAAAGAAATATATAAAAGTATGGCTTACCAACTACTTTTCATCATATGTACTTTAGTTCAAAAATCTTTCTTCATTATATTTTACAAAGAAACGTTATTATTATTATTATTATTATTATTTTAAGCCTACTCATGCATTTAAAAATGATAAAAGCAGTAATTTTATAAGTACTGTAGATTTCAACCATTGTCTCACATTGAATTTGGTTTACTTTGAGACGAACACTTCTACCAAATATTCGTATATGTATACATGTGGAAAATTAAGCAGCCTAAAAGGGGTTATCTTTACAGCTACCCGCGTCCACCCTTACCTCAGGTTCGAAAAGGTATTGTTTAAATTAAACTTAGGGCTCACAAAACTTGGACGCTGTTAATTGTTTAAGCATATTCACTTAAAGGAAATAATCCTTAAGGAAAGCTTAAACTCTTTACGTGATAGATTTAACTTTGTTTAGCTTAGACTAAGTTGGATACATTTAAATGTTTAATTTAAATTGATAAATAAGTTAGTCTTTAACAAGCCTAACTATAAAGTATCGATTTAGGTTGCAACGTTATGCAAATGGTTGTTCCACAGTATATATCGCTAGTCAGATTAAGCTCGTGAATCGCAATTAACTCGTTTCAAGATGATAACCCCAGTCAACCAGTCGGAGGTTCAATTTGACGATCGTTAATGAAATTCCAAACCAATCTAAATAGCTACCCCTGGATGGTTCTCCTCGTGTAAGACAATCCACAATGGCGTTCTCAAACACTTAGGTCAACGATTAACACCCGGGTATAAACATATACATGTGTGCTACAACGAGTAGAAATTAGAGTGAGGCGTGAAGCTTAGCCTCCATATACGAGTACAAGTGAATCAGCGAGAGATATGATAAAGGTTCCGCTGACTGAGAATAAAGAGCTTAAAAGGAATTCTAAATCTTAAAAGAATTCGGTTTATTAGAAGCATTAGTGAATGATGTTAAATCTTGACATTTTATTATAAAGCGAAGTTAATTGAAATGATAACCAGCTAAAATTACGGAGTCAAAACCGATACATATTACTCGTATGAGAGCTTCGAACGAACTAAGATAGCGACTCAAGCTCCTTTCGCCGGCAACAAAGCGCGTCAGAGCGCGCCAAAAGAGAAGTATAACATTGTAGCCCAGAATTTCCAGATGCTGGAAACAATTGTGTCTCAGTACTCTGGCGGGCGTGCGATTTTGGTTCTATTTTTAGCGATTGGTCAATATCTGTAAACGTTTTATAGGCAGCCGATCAACGCTATTTTTATGAAATAATACAATATATATTATGGATATATATACATACCTTTAATAGAATACATAATTACCATGATCGAACATGAATTAATTATTCATTCTCGTCGATTTTGGTTATTTTGTGGTTACGTTCCAATAGTTTTTAATTGATTTCTTATATACTTCGATCACTTCTGCCGTCAGGAGTATATTTCAAGAATCCCTGAACTCACTGTCTAAATATTTTAGACAATACTCGTAGAAATTTGACAAATGCAAGACTGTTATTTTAGACGGTGAAAATTTTACTTAGTGTGATGAGAGAGGCATGTCCCAGTTGTCCTGACTGCCTGGAATATATAGTCTTATTAAAAATGTGAATATACGTGAAAATGCGCACACAGACCATTTTACCATCTGAAGAAAATTCCACAATTTCAGAGAATAAGGTGAGCTAAATTGGTTCATCTTCGTAGTAATGCTTATAAATGACATTTAATAATAGTTTTTGATTGATTTAAGCCTCTATAAGACTGAATACTGTATCTTGGTTTAGGTGCCTAAGCCAGGGTTGCCAGGATTGTAGTCAATGAAATAAATCAAGAACGGATGTTTTTTACAGAAATTAGCCTGTTTCGCTTCAGCCACCAGACACAAAAATATATTACCTTTTATGAAATTATTTCCTAGTTTTATTTATTTACTGCGTCTCGATTTTAAATTTGAAAAATTATTTTAAATTTTTTTTACTTTTTTTAGTTTGGTTTAAGTAACATTAAAAACTTAAAATATGATAAATTTTGGTTAACAGTAAAAGAATAATTTAAGAGAATACCAGTATTCTATCATACAAACCCAATGCGGTTTATAAGTGACCTTAGTGGCTGGTAATTTAAAAAACATACTTGTAACCAGACGACTTTGGGGGGGGGGGGGGGGATTAGAAGAAACCCTATCTTAGCTAGCCACCACAAAACCGGCGGGGCTACAGCCAAGTGGTTGAAAGGTCAAATCCTCATTTATCCATTCTTCCTGTATTATTAATGCCACGAAGTTGAGAAATACTTTCAGTATTAGCCTGTATATGAGTTTAGTACAGCGGAATTTTGTAATTTAGATACATTTTTTCCCGACATCAAAGCAATTTCTAATTTCGAGAGTTCACCTGCATCAAACTGCCTATTCTTCACAAATAATTTGAATTAGTATCTGATATACATAATTCAAAGTGAATAAAAGCAGGTTCACTCTGGATTCCCTTGATCCGTGGGCTGTTATACCTAATTAAGAGTGTTTTTAAGTGCTACGACAACCTTTCTTTGTAAAGTAATCCAAAATAATGAACTAAATGAAATTCAGGCAGTTTTATGAGATTTGTCCCCTGCCAATAAAGTTTGTCATTATCGTTATTATCAGTATAAGTACCAGATATGAATCCGTTGAATTACGTCGATCAGCGAAGTTAAGTGACATTTGGTCTGGATAATGCTTAGATGGGAGACCGTCCTCTGCGTCCAGATTATGTAGCGACTCGTGGTTCGGACCCCGCGTCAAGTTGTAGGTCCCCTCCGTCATATGGCCTTAGATGTTGCGAAGAAAGTTAAACAATCCCATCACTATATTTTATTCAGTTGAATTACTGTCAAATTATATTTATATCTATAACTGGAGAACACATACTGTAATGAAAAAATATTTCAAATAAAAATACGTGTTCATTTCCTTCTATGGCAGTATTTATGTGAAAGAAACGACGAACACTTCGCTTTTACCAGAGATTATTTATATCAAGATCCGAGACTCCGCCCACCTCTGCGTTAGCGTTATTCACTTCTGCAATCTAGCGTTTGGAAAGAGAACTAAATTATCAGAGGAAAAAAAAGTTGTCAACTTAAATTATATTTTAACAATTATTTTTATATGCTTTAATATGTAATGATATATAGGATCACTTAATAAATTAAGCACACAGGATCGTATTTTTCTTAACGTTATTGTGATAATATTAAGTTTTAGGTAATACCTATATTTTTAAGTCATGCCAGTGTGTCCTTTTGCAAACATTAATTGTGAGATAACGCACAAATTAATGAATAATATCTTGTTTTGTGTACACACACACACACACACACACACACACACACACACACACACACACACACATATATATATATAACTGTACAGTATATATATATATATATATATATACTGTGTGTGTGTGTATATTTATATATATTTTAGTATTGAAACCAAAAGATTATTATATAATCTTTATTTTCAATACGTAAAATATATTAAGCATTCTGGAGTCCACATTTTCTGAGTTTATAAAATACTACATAAATTATTATTTAATTTTAAAGTGCTTTCTTTTTTTCAATTTAAGTTTTGTATGGAAGATTTTAGAGTTAGAATTTTTTCAGTCTTGTAATGCTCAAATATAAACTATGACTTTTAAAGCATGACATTGTAATTATTGCATGAAATCAAGAGCAGTTTAAAGCAAAACTCATTTTATTTTAATATATATATATATATTTTTTCAATATATATATATATATATATACTGTGTGTATATATATATTGTGGAGAACGATATGGCTTATTTCGATTTACAGTATAATGCAATTTCTCAAACTCGGTTGACTTCTCCGTCTTGACGCAGTTCATTAGTTTTTAATATTATAAAAATATACAATTCATTGCAGTACCGTATTTCTTAAATTTGTATTTAACCTTTATTTTGGGAAGTACTATTTAACTACCGTATTTTTTAAACGTAAATACAGACCATAAAATTTTCATAGAGAAAAATGCCTCTCTCACGGGAAAAGGAAGAGATGAATCAGCAAAGCAGTAGACATTTGTGGAGCAGTTCGTTATGCCAGTTTTATTTTAAATTTAAGAAAAGCATCTCAGAATATACGTAAATCTTAACACACGGAATAAAGTTTACTATTTATTTATTTATTCTGACCCGCTATACTTGCAGAAGCCAGCTTGCGTAACTCAGTAGGTAACACCGTATCCCTGTAAGCAACGTGAAAACATTGAGGTCTGGGGTTTGTCTCCCGCCAGTGGTGGTGATAAAAAATCTAGGAGTTACCGCAATGGCCCGCATTTGTTCGGCTTAGCGCTGTGCCAGTTTCCAGCCCTCCCCGCTTATTATTATTATTATTATTATTATTATTAGTAACTGAAACCAAATATGTAGTGTATATAAAAATAATTTCTGAAAGAGACACATTTACATGATTTCAAAAGTTGAATCTCTTGTATTTTAACTATTTTTAATTAATCCTTTTTCCACGGACTCAATCAAACACTCTTCAATAAATAACTGGTGACAATTATCTTGTTAAATGAAATCACTGTAATTACCTACTCTCTTGAAAGTGAACACTCGTTGAAAGCGCTCGTTAAAACAGATATAACACAGGCCTGCGATGGTTTTGTTGTCCAAAATATTTTATCACTTATATAATAATTTTTGCGCACTGATTCCGAAAATAATATTAATTTTTCGTCATTACGTACAGATTTTTTACAAAATATCATATTTCATATTACATATGTAAGTAATTTTAATTTACTACTGCCTATAAATGCTTGGTTTCACCAAGACATCAAAGAAATAGAGAAGAGATATCAGGGAAGGTGAGACATCAGCATGATGGCTGATTACTGCTGGATGTTGAAACGGGATACTCCAGAATTATTACATAAAAGAAAAGGAACAGCGCGTTCATTCGAAACTAAAAGGCATAGATCTCGCAAGAAAACTCAGGACAAATAAAGATGAATATGTAATTGACGTTAAGAGTCTTCTTTCTTTTTAAAGTTGTTTGCATTTGTAATTAGTATAACAAAGCGAAATAGGTACCTAATGTAATTTGAAATAAATAATATTTATTTATGTTGTTGTTTTTTCCCTTCCAGTTTGCAGAAAATCCTTACGTAATAGAAAAAAATGGACACCTTATTCGAAATCAGCGTAGTTGAATTATATAAAATCAGTTATTAGTAAGAAAACAACTCTTACGAAGTTCTCATATGCAGGCCTGTGAATTGAAAGGAATATTCTAGAATGGGGCGGGACTGTATAAAATTGACTGTGTGGGAGTTAAAATACCTTTTGCCTTTAATCAACTCTTGTTAATCACGTGCTAATCTTTTTATTTTTCTGTCCAGTTGTACATATGTATATATTTTCGTCATCTCGCCTTCTCCCTTCATTCCTGACGAGGTGTACTTCTGAATACACGAAAGCCCTTGGAATAATTTTTCTTTTTCCTTGTGGGTTCGCCACATATATATATATATATATATATATATATATATATATATATAATATTATATATACACACACACACACAACATATATATATATATATATATATATATATATATATATAACAGATAACCACATGAAAAAAAAATGCTCTATATGTAGATTGCGTTATTATTAATGCGAAAAGTTTTGGAAGTTAAATTACGAAGCTTAATGCGTATGTAGCAGATGAAAAAACTGATTTAGAGGCAATTGCAGGTTCGAGGCTCGATATTAATATTAGGGATTTGCAATGAATGGTTATAGACTAATACACGAAGAGAGTAGTAGACACGAAGGGTCAGAGGTGATTGCATGCTGTTGCAAAGTAAATAGAGTTTAAAGTGCGAAGACGGACAATAAACATCTTGAAATTAAAACAGAATACGGAAAGTCTGACAACGTTACGTCATTCGACTTTATGTAAAGACTAATAGCATATAAAGAAATAACATCGATTGTATTTGGTGATTTTTAACGACCAATTGGAATACTTTAGAACGAACGAAGGAGCATGATCGATTCCTCCATTCTTCATGGAAAGAATGGTTCTTGCATGCGACCGGATTCCCGGCGAGGCAAAATGAAGCTCGTTCGCGGTGAGGTCCATATACTTTTTTAAATAATAAATGTTACGGGAACACCATATCGTAAGATTTTCTATTCTCTGAGCTAACGGCAAACAAGCCTCTTCTCTCCCTATTCCTCACTACATACACATTCATGTTGTTATACACTGCATAATCTTTTCAAAATTTAAAAAAAAAAAAAAATGGCATCAACTTCAAGAGCCTCGGAGTCCCCTGCGGAGGGGACCATAAATGCCCCCACTTTTGGCTCCTCCCCTGCCGATACCGGGAACGCAGACCCCGGGCAGACTACCGCCCATTCGAGATGCTCTGGACCTCTCTCTGATTCACTATTCATAAACTTCTGCAACATTCGTGGCCTTTTCTCAAATTTTCACTCTGTTGAACACCACCTCTCCTCCTCTAAACCTCATCTTCTTTTCCTCACTGAAACTCAGGTGTCTGGGACGACTGGAAGCAACCCCTTTTCTGTACCCTCTTACTTTCTCTATACTCAATTTCACTCCAAAGGTGGATGTTGCGTATATGTACGCAATGACCGAACTTGTTCTCGTATTCCCGAACTCGAATCTTCCGAATTCTATACCCTCTGGCTACAGCCTACATGCCAATCTCAAACTAAATATATTTTCGTTGTTTATCTCTCTCCTAATTCTACTGACTATCCAAAATTCTTTGACTACCTCTCTTCCAAAGTGGAATACATTCTTTCCCGCTCTCCCTTTGCTGAAATCTCTATTTTAGGATATTTCAATGTTCACCACCACCTTTGGCTTTCCTCCCATTTCACTGACATCCCTGGTGAACTAGCTTACAACTTTTCTATCCTAAATGACCTAGAGCAGATTGTACAGCACCCTACTCGTATCCTCGATCGCCTTGGAGATAGACTCAACATTCTGGATTTATTTCTTACCTCTCATCCTTCTTCTTACTCTGTCAAACTTTTCTCTCCGTTGGGCTCCTCCGATCACAATCTTATATCTCTTTTCTGTCCTATCGCTCTAATTCGGCCTTTGGCACTTCGTCGCCGCTGATTGGGAGGTCCTTAGGCAGTACTTCTGTGATTTCCCATGGAATGATTACTGCTTCCGTGGCCGGAGCCCTTCTGGGTGTGCAGAACGCATCACAGAGGTGATTCTCTCGGGCATGGAGGTGTACATTCCATATTCTATTCCTACTACTAATGCAAAAAACCTTGGTTCAACTTTACTTGTTCTAATGCTATCCGCAACAGAGAGGAGGCTTTCGGAAGGCATCGTCGCCATCCAACTCCTGACTCTCACTCAGCTTATATTTCTACCCGGAATCGTGCAAAATCTGTTCTTCGACCCGTCAAAAATTCCTTCATCCGACAAAAATGTGAAAATCTATCCAATTTTAATTCTTCTCGCTCTTTCTGCCATCCAGCTAAGAACCTCTTCAACAACATTACTTTCGTTTCTTTCCCTCTTTTCCATTCCGACGGCACAGTTGCCGTCTCTTCTCTTGACAAAGCTGAACCCTTCGCTCGAATTTTCGCTTACAATTCAACCCTGGACGATTCCGGTGCTGTTCCTCCATCTCCTTCCCCCTCTAACTATATTATGTATGAAATTAGAATATCTTCTAAAGATGTTTTTTCTGCCCTATCTGGGCTCAACTGTAGGAAAGCGTATGGTCCTGATGGTGTTCCTCCTGCTGTTCTTAAGAACTGTGCTTCTGTGTTGACACTCTGCCTAGGCAAACTCTTTCGTCTTTGTCTCTCATCTGGTACTTTTCTTCCTGCTGGAAGTTCGCTTTCATTCAGCCTGTCCCAGAGAATGGTGACCGCTCTCAACCCTCCAACTATCGTCCAATTGCTTTGATTTCTTGCCTTTCCAAAGATTCTTAAACACCCTTCTTCTCACAATCTTCTTTCAGATCGTCAGTATGGATTCCGCAAGGGACGCTCTACTGGCGATTTTCTTGCATATCTTTCTGACTCTTGGTCATCCTCCTTTCCGGATTTCGGTGAAACTGTTGCTACTGCGGTAAACATATCGAAAGCTTTTGATAGAGTCTGGCACAAATCTTTAACCCTAGAATGCATAACCCGGGCCTCTGGCCGGCTCATGCATTGATGTAAAATTAAAGGGGCATGCATTCTAGGGTTAATTTCGAAACTGCCCTCCTTCGGTTTCTATCCTTCTATCTGTGCCTTATCTCTAATTTCCTTTCTCGCCGATCTGTAGCTGCAGTTGTATATGGCCACTGTTCTTCTCCTGAAGCTATTAACATTGGTGTTCCTCAGGGTTCTGTCCTGTCACCCACTCTTTTCCTTTTATTTATTAATGATCTTTCAATTCGCATTTCCTGTCCTATTCACTCCCATGCCGATGATTCCACTCTTCACTTCTCCACTCGCTTCCCAAAGCGTCCCTCACAGCAGTCGCGTCATGATTCGCGTAGGACAGCTATGGGACACCTGACCTCTGATCTTTCTGCTATATTTGATTGGGGCAGAGAAAACCTTGTGGCTTTCAATCCCTCAAAAACTCAGTTCCTCCATCTGTCTACTCGTCACACTCTTCCACACGACTATCCACTTACCTTCAACAACACACAACTCAATCCTTCCTCTCCTCTTAACATTCTTGGCGTTTCCTTTTCTCGTGATCTTTTCTGGAAAGATCACATATACTCTCTTTCTAAAACAGCTTCTAAGAGGTTAGGTGTGCTGTACCGGATCCGCGGTTTCTTCATTCCCACTCAGCTGCTGTCTCTGTACAGGGGTCTTGTTCGCCCCTGTATGTGGTATGCTTCTCATGTGTGGGGAGGTTCAACCCACACAGCCGTACTTGACCGGGTGGAATCAAAGGCTTTTCGTCTCATCAATTCCCCGCCTCTTACTGATTGTCTTCAATCTCTCTCTCTTCGCCGCAATGTTGCCCCACTCTCTCTTTACTATCGCTATCATAATGGACATTGCTCTTCTGAACTTTCTAACTGCATGCCTCCTCCTTTAAGGAGAGCACGCAGTACCAGAATTTCTACACATTCTCATTCCTATTTTTTCCACCTATCTAATGCAAGGGTTAATCGGTATTTTCGGTCTTCCATCTACTCAACCGGTCAACTCTGGAACAATCTTCCTCAATCCATCTTTCCTCCTGTCTATGACCTCCCATCTTTCAAACGCAGAGTGTCTAGGCATCTCGAAAACCCCAGACCTTGATTTTGGCTCTTTTCTTCTTCTATGGGAGGGACGCTTTTGCGGCATTTGCCCTTGGCTTCTCCTTCCTGCATAAAAAAAGAAGTAAATCGGTCATTTCCAAGCGAAAGTTTCCTCCCCCCCCCTCTTCCTCTTCCCCCATGGAAATGGACCCGTTGATCGGATCATATACTCATATTTGATACTGGATCGAGAGAGACAATTTGATTGAAGGCTCGTTCAGAAATTCATGTAGTTCGCGGGAAACGATCACGAGAGCTTTCAAAAGAATTAGAGTTTAATTATTTCATTTATTAAGTGACGTTTCAAAAATTCAATTAGTAAACTTGGCTCTTCCCATATTACACACACACACACACACACACACTCTCTCTCAAGCAGTTTTAATATTTTTATAAAGGAGGAAAATGTAAAGTAAAACATTTATTCAGAAGACAGAATTCTGAAAATACAGTAGCTTGTTGAAAGAAAGTCATATAAGTCCAAGTGACGTGATGGTACCGCAACCTCACCTGTTAAAGGAAGCAAGTCGACGGATCATCTACCGAATTCGCGAAATCTTTAACAAATCACTCATGAAAGAAGATTTCTCTCATAATGGAAAAAAGCAATTGTAGCACCTATTTTTAGGAAAGTTTAGTTTAGTAAGTTTCTGAAACTAAACTCAGGAGATAAACTAGTTTAGGATTTAGAAAGAAAGAAGCTTTTATTTGAAATACAACTCTGCCTTAACTTCTTTTGGACCACTGGGTCGAATTTGTACCGTTTCCCATACACGCACTCATAACTTAACCCTACAAAAACTTCGGTCGTTAAGAGGTTAAACGAGGTTGATGATGCCTAACCAATAAATTAAAGTTTTTTAGTAATATAGTGAGCGACATTTATAAAAATAAACCAAATGTTATCTTATCTTTGGCAGATACTCGATAAACTACCCCTTTTACAGAAAATAAAATAAAAAGTTAAATGCCAACGTACTTACCCACTGATGCATTACATGGGTAATTAGCTTAGTTTGTTGACTTTAAGGATTGGTTGTAGGACCATACTTGTTTAAATAAGCATTGGATCACCTGAAGATCAGGGCCCCCAGCCTTCTTTAGTTAGCTTTATAAGGCTAGTTAACGAAAGTATCACAACCTAACCTAACTACTCGTCAAGGGCGTATAGTTGACCTAACGATTGGTTAGGTTAGGTCGTGATATTTTCGTTAGTTAGCTTTATAAGGCTAACTAGAGAAGGCTGGGAGCCCTGATCTTCAGGTGATCTTAAACATTTATCATAAATCAAGCTGATGGTAATAAATCAAGTATTAAAGTGGAATCGGAATTTAGAGAAAAGAGTAAATTCAGTCTGATTCAGACACACACACACACACACACACACACACACACACACACACACACACACCACACACACCACACATTTATATACTGTATATATTCAGGTTTGTTTCGTTAAGTGTAAACAACGAATCGTAACTTGTCGAATGAAATAAATCAAAGGTAAGAAAGGAAGGGCTTATTTACGAGGTCACTTTTCGGGAATTATTTCCGTTTCTATAGAAAAAATAAATATAAAAATAAAGAGTGCCATTAGTGGGGTTAATTTATGCACTTATCTGCGTGTTCTTACAATTTAGTGAAGCTTATACTACATACAAAAATTTCTCTCTCTCTCTCTCCCATATATATATTATATATATATATATACATATATATATATATATATATAATATAATATATATATATATTATATATATATATATACACCGTATATATATATATATTTATATATATATTATTTTATATACAGGGTGAGTCAAAAGTAGCGCCCGATTTCTGTTTTTTTCGGCTGCAATTGTGCATCGATCACGAGGGAGGGCACTTTGAAAATTGCAAGTAAAACAGCTTGGTACAGTTCCGTAATAATTTTCACCCGAATAAATGGTTAGATAAACACGTCATTCATTTATTTCTACCTTCTTGTACACTGTAATACAAATGGCAAACAAACAATCAACTGACAGAAATCGGGCGCTACTTTTGACTCACCCTGTATATAGGGTGGGAAAAAAAAGGGAGACCTCGAACTTTGGCTGTAAAGTCCAAAGTTATGGTCAGATTTCAATATTTTTTTTCACACCCCACAACTAAGTAAATTTCCTATACGGTGAGCGGATTTCAAAGAAAACTAATGAAAATTATGGATGTATTGAACATTTTTTTATGCCACTGGAAATTTTCCATTTACACTACTGCATCGTCGGGTCGGCAAAAAAAAAAAATGAGACCTTTTAAATCCTTCATATCTCGGCAAATCCGGTACATAGAACCATGAAATTTTAGTATGTTAGTATGAGGTAATTTTTATGGTTTCTATGCCATCTTTTAGCATTTTAGCTGAGAAATTGGATTTATGGCGAATATTCCAGAAAAATCTTGCTAATCATAGGTTCAAGTTGATAATTAAAGCTATTTTAATTAACGTAAGCCAACTGCAGGAGGTTTGGACAAGCTTCTCAAGAAAATTGATAAAACAGGAAGTATCAGAAGAATACCAGGTAGCAGTATTAAATTTGGCCACTAAACAGTCCTGATTTAAATCCTGTCGATTACGGCCTTTGGGAAAATTTGTCACAGAGAATTTATCGGGTCAAAGTAAGAAATGTCGTTCATTTACGACAGCTTCTTCTGAAAAAATGGGATGAGCTACCACAAGAACAAATCAATAAAGCCACAGATGAGTTCCGTCCTATAGTAAAAAGGTTGTAGAAGTTCGTGGTAAACATATCGAGCAGTTTTTTAATATCAAGGTAGCATATGTGAGTACTTTGTAACTTTTTATCTGCACATACAATGCAGTAGTAGTGTAAATGGAGAATTTCCAGTGGCATAAAGAAATGTTCAATAAATCCGTAATTTTCAATATTTTCTTTGAATTCCGCTCACCGCATAGGAAATTTACTTAGTTGTCGGGTGTGGAAAAACTATTGAAATGTGACCATAACTTTGGATTTTACAGCCAAAGTTCGAGGTCCCCCTTTTTCTTTGCCCACCCAATATATATATATATATATATATATATATATATATATTAATAATTGTAATAACCACAAAAATAAATATAATGAATAAAACCCAGAATAAAAGAATAAATGGGGAACGTTTTCAGCATTAAATTGCCCTTGTCAACCCCTTCACGCAGAAATAAAGTCAAAAATAAAAAATAAACAAATAAAATACGTTTTATTAAAAAAAAGGCCTTTCAAACCTAACTTTCCAGTCGATATCCAAAGACTAACGGTTAGTTTTTGGAGACCGACCGAGGAGGTTGGATTGAAAGGCCTCCCCTTTTTTATTAGTAGGCCCCTACTTTATTTTGTGATTTATTTTACTGTGGATCCTTACTTGAAGAGGTTCATAAGGGCAGTTTACTGCTGAAAATGTTCCCCCCTTTATTTCTTTTATTCTCAGTGGTGTAGTGGTTATCATTCCTGATAAACAAATATAAAACTACTGTAGTTACAATTTTTCATTATTATTATTATTATTATTACTAAAACGTGCGAAAATCAAAATATTGCGAAACCATAATATATAAATTACATTTTCAAGCGAGTGTGCAACTTTTAATGAAGTGAACCTCTGTATAAATACACTCAAACGGAAACAAATTGCATTATGTTATCAAATAATTCGTGAATGTTCATTATCTGCCCAAACGAGCTTTTTACAAAACAGTTTGTCCTCTTTATAACTATTGTAAATCAATTTTTTTACAGAAATACTACTTATAACAGTACCTTAACATTTCGGAATATAATTATAACCAACAAGAATATATAAAAAAATGGAAATCGTTTACAGAATTTCCATTAAAATTTGCGGATCACCTGAAGATCATGGCCTGCGGCCTTCTTTAGTTAGCTTTATAAGGCTAACTAACGAAAATATCACGACCTAACTAACTAATCGTTAGGTCAACTGTACGTCCTTGAGGATTGGTTAGGTTAGGTCGTGATATTTTCGTTAATTAGCCTTATAAGGCTAACTAAAGAAGGCTGGGGGCCCTGATCTTCAGGTGATCCAAATTTGCGAAAGGAAAAAATTAAGCTTACTTAAAAATAAAAATTTTACTTAAAATACTTATTTAAAAAATAAAATTTTAAAAATGTAAACAAAATTAATCGATACAATAAAATGTAGAAGACCAGTTACGCGAAAAAGTCTTCATAGCGGCAAATTACAAAAGTAAGTTTAGATGACTTACAAAACACAATCTTTAAATACGCGAAGTATTTTATCAAAATAATGTACACGAAACAATTTCTATGCTTTCGGTTTATATTTGAAAATGTAAAATAATTTTCAACAATACAAAATATGTTCAATTTAAGCCAAATTTGTTCACCTAATGATGATAAATTGGTCTGATTCTATACGGTACTGTAAAGTTACAAAATGTTAATGGACACGAACATGGTTCATTGTTATAAATATATGAACAATAAAATCAGTTTGTAATAGATTTAAAACTAGCAAAAGATCGGCGCAACGCGCCGATTTTGCTAGATCTGCGGTGCTTGGACCTTCGACCCAAACCGAATTGTGGGCCTACGGCGTATTTTATTTTGAACATCGATAGCCCTTTATCTGGATATCGTTCCTATTCCTCTCACCTTGGGCCTCAGTAATTAGGGTGCCTGCGGCCCTCCAATTACTGGCGAACCAATTATTCGGTCAATAAAACTACAGAAAAGAACGCAGCCATGAAAATTTAAAACTTCACAAATCTTGATACGATAAACTCGGATGTGAAGCTCAAGATTTTCATGACTCGTTCTTTTCTATAGTTTTATTGACCAAATAATGAACCGACAGTAATTGGGGGGGTCGCACGCCCCCAATTACTGGGGGGTTCAATTATTTGGTCAATAAAACTATAGTCATGAAAATCTTAAGCTTACAAATATTGACACAATGTGAAGCTCAAGATTTTCATTGCTGCGTTCTTTTCTATAGTTTTATCGCGGTGCTGGGGGCCCTCGGGCCCAGTAATTGGTGGTGGGGGGAGGGGCTGGTCACACATATATTTTCGTTCATTACTCATCATCCCCATCCACCATACGAAGTTTGGTCGAAATCGTTCAGAAACGTAAAAGTTTTTTTCTGCGGATAGACAGGCAGACACATTTTTGCTAAATATAATAGTAATGAAGCGGAGCGACCGGCGTTGCCGGGGTGATGTTGAACGCTATATATATATATATATATATATATATATAGCCCGGTTAGGCAAACTGAATGCCCGGTTAGGTTAATTGAATGCCCAGTTAGGTCAACTGAATGCCCGATTAGGTTAATTAAATGGCCGGTTAGGTCAACTGAATGCCCGATTAGATTAATTGAATGCCCGGATACATTAATTGAATGCCCGGTCAGGTTAATTGTACACCTTGACGATTGGTTAGGTAAAGTCATGATATTTTCGTTAAAGCCAACGAAAATATCACGACTTAACCTAACCAATCGTCAAGGGCGTTCAGATGACCTAACCTGGCATTCAATGAACCTAACCGGGTATTCAATAATAGCGGAGCGACCCGGCGTTGCCAGGGTGGATGTTGAACGCTATATATATATATATATATATATATATACTGTATATATGCCCGGTTAGGTAAACTGAATATCCGGTTAGGTTAATTGAATGCCCAGTTAGGTCAACTGAATGCCAGATTAGGTTAATTAAATGGCCGGTTAGGTCAACTGAATGCTCGATTAGATTAATTGAATGCCCGGGTACGTTAATTGAATGCCCGGTTAGGTTAATTGTACACCCTTGACGATTGGTTAGGTTAAGTCATGATATTTTCGTTAAAGCCAACGAAAATATCACGACTTAACCTAACCAATCGTCAAGGGCGTACAGATGACCTAACCTGGCATTCAATGAACCTAACCGGGTATTCAATAATTTTACCATAGGTTTCGTAATGATCTTGATGACGTCATTTAATGTTTTAAAATTAATTATTTAATTTAATTTATAACACCCACGTGCACAACCTTGGGACCTAATCAATATGTGTGTGAAGTTTCATGTTTGTAACTGCTTCCATTTTGGAGTTATGGCTGATGGCTGGAAACAACACAACACACAAACACACACACACACACACACACACGTCTTTTTATTATTATTATTATTATTATTATAGATAAACAATAGACTGGTACAAATTTATAACCGAGAGACTTCCGAAAATCAAAAATTTTTGATAAAGAAAAGGGGAAAATTGGTTTTGTAGGCCTAGGGGGTCCGAAATTTTCATAAAATGGAAAATAATTGCTATTTCCTTACTTACAGCGACAGGCATAATGATATTAGGATACCTAATAGAAATTTTGTAATATTTTAAAGTGGGGAAAATAAATAATTTTCTAAAAATGATCTTCAACTATAAAAGCGCATCTAATCAGATAACTTAATTAACGTACTTCTATGACAACTAAAAAATAGAATGATAAATCAATATCCTATCAAATTGTTTGTGTATACGTAAAATTATTTGTACAAAAGCCACAGTAATAAAACGCACAAAAATCACGGTAAATAATTTCGAGTGTGGCTCGTTTAACTTTAAACTCGTGTTTATTTAAATTGCCCGTTTTAATTATGTCATTTTTTGTATTGAATCGATAAAGAAATCTTTTGTGAATCGAAAAATGTTAAAATTATAACTTCTTCCGCAGCTTATTATCCCATCTTTACATGGGGTCGCTGTTTTTGGTTCGTCTTCTCCACTCTCCTCTGTCGTATACCACGTCCTCCTCCAAGTCCTTCTCCCTGATGTCCGCCACCACACAGTCCCTCCATCTCGTCTTCGGTCTTCCTCTTCTTCTCCGTCCCGGCAACTCCATCTCCAGCACTCTGCGCCCCACATACTCCTCCTCTCTTCTCCTGACGTGTCCATACCACCTCAGCCTGGCCTCCTGCACCTTCTTAGATGCTTCCGCCACCTTCACTGTTCCTCTTATATGCTCATTTCTGACCCTATCCCTCCTCGTCACTCCACACATCCATCTCAACATCTTCATTTCAGCCACATCGATTTTTCTTTCATTGCTCTTCTTCATTGGCACAGTCTCCATTCCATACAACATTGCCGGCCTCACCACTGTTTTGAATACCTTTCCCTTCAGTTTCACTGGGACTCTCTTATCACAGAGCACCCCTGATACGTCTCTCCAGTTCTTCCACCCGACTGTATTCTACATTTTATCTCTCTCTCTGCTCCCCCCTCTGCATCCACTGTTGACCCCAAGTATTTAAAATACTCCACCGTCTTAACACGCTCTCCACTCAATGTCACTTCCCCTCCTCGGTCCTGCTGCACATCACATCTCATATATTCGGTCTTCTTTCGGCTAATTCTCATCCCCCTACTTTCCAACGCCTCTCTCCAATTTTCCAACTGCTGCTCCACCTCCTCTTTCGTCTCCCCACTCAACACAACATCGCTGCATACATCATGCACCACGGCGCCTCCCCTCTAATCCTGTCCGTCAACACATCGAATACCACATTGAAAAGGAAGGGGCTCAAAGCTGATCCTTGGTGCAGACCAACTTCCACCCCAAAGCTCTCTGACACACCCACGCTACTCCTCACCTTAGTTGTTACTCCCCTGTACATCCCCTTGATCAGTTTAACATACTTCTCCGGTACCATCTTTTCCCTTAAGCATCTCCAAACTTCCTGCCGTGGTATCCTATCATATGCCTTCTCCAAGTCAATAAAAACCATGTGCAACGCCTTCTGCCCCTCTCTGTACCTCTCTGCCAACTGTTTCAATGCAAAAACTGCATCTGTCGTTCTCCTTCCCGACATAAATCCAAACTGTTCCACTGACACTTCCGCTTCGTCTCTCAACCTACTCTCCACTATTCGCTCCCATATCTTCATTGTATGTGATATTAGCTTGATCCCTCTATAATTCGTGCAATCTTGTACATCTCCCTTCTCTTTGAATATAGGCACTATGATGCTGGTCCGCCACTCATCCGGAATCACCTCCTGGTCAAACAACTTCTGCATTAGATCCCACACCAGATCCACCCCCTCATCTCCCAGTGCCTTCCATGCCTCGGCTGGTATCTCGTCTGGGCCAGTCGCTTTGTTATTTTTCATCCTATTCAGAGCACGACTCACTTCCATCCTCCCCACTTGTTGTCATAGCTACATTTGGTAATCCATCCTCATAGAAAGATCTTGGGTTTTCTTTATTTAATAATTCCTCAAAATATTCCTTCCATCTATCCTTTATCTCTTCATCTCTTTGCAGCACCGCCCCCTCCCTTCCCTTAATTTGTTTTACCTGTGTAAAGTCTTTTGTCGCTCTATTTCTGCTCTTAGCCAATCTGTATATCTTCTTTTGTCCTTCACGATCCTCTAAATCCTCATACATCTGCCGATATGCCTCCGCCTTTGCTCTCGCCACTGCTCTCTTTGCCTGTTTCTTTGCTTCTTTATATACCACCTTACACTCTTCACTCCTCGATTCTTCCCATAACTTCTTAGTTTCTCTCTTACTTCGTAGTGCTCTTTGGATCTCATCACTCCACCACCATCCTTCCTTATCTTCCCACACTTTACCTGATGTTTCCCCCAATGTCTCTACCTGCCGTTCTCATGACATTCGCATTATGTACCCACCAATCCTGTACATTCTGTTCATCAACATGGATTTCACTCAACAACCTCTCTCTCTAAATTCCCGTTTCTTCCCCTCCTCTCTCAGTTTGTACCACCTAATTCTCCTCACTGTTGTTCCTCGGGTCTTTCTTCCTCTTTTCAACATCACATCCATGACTACCAACCGGTATTGTGGCGTCACATGGTCTCCCGGAATAACTTTGCAGTCCCTCACCTCGGCCATTTGCGCCCTCCTCTACAGTATGAAATCAATTTGCGATGTTCTGCCTCCACTCTTGTACGTAATAACATGCTCCTCCCTCTTTCTGAAAAACGTATTTACAATCGCTAGATCAAACGATACAGCCATATCCAACACTCTCTCACCGTCCACGTTTGCCTCTCCATAGCCATGACCACCGTGCACTCTGACCACTCCATCGTTATGATCACCAACGTGTCCATTCATATCCCCGCCCAACACCACTCGTTCGTCCTCGGCAATACTCTCCATTTCTTCCTCCAATAACCTCCAGAATGCTTCCTTAACGTCGTCCGGACATCCACTTTGGGGTGCGTATGCACTGATTATATTGAGTACATGTTCCCCATAATTCATTCTCAAAGTCACCAGTCTATCTCCTCTTCGCTTTACTTCCACTATGCTATCCTTCAATTCCTTCGCCAATACAATACCCACACCATTCCTTCCCTCAACCGACGCCCCACTGTAGAACAATTTATATCCCTCACTGAGTTCTCTTGCTTTGTTCCCCTTCCAGCGTGTTTCTTGTACACACAACACCCCAACTCTCCTCTTCTTCATCAACTCCACAATCTCTCTTCCTCTGCCAGTCGTGCTTCCAACATTCAGCGTCGCAATTCTCAGGTCCACCCAAGCTCGCTTCGTTAGCTGCACCCGCTCTTGGTGCGGTAGCCCTCGCCTCACCACAGAGGTCGGGCGAGGTCTCTGTACGTCGCCTACGGGGTACGCCCTAGCCGTCATCGCATTTTCGTGGTGAAGACTCACCATTGTGGTTTTGGCTGGGTTTTCATGGCCGGATGCCTTTCCTGACGCCAACCCTCCCCATTTATCCGGACTTGGGACCGGCCGAGAACAAGGCTGGCTTGCCTTACCCTCGGGTTGGGTCTTATAATATTATAACAAATATCAAAATATTTTGTATAAAAATCATTGAATTTTAAAAATGCATGTTTGTTTTTAGTTTTTTGCAAAAAGTTCTTTATGAACTTTAAAAATATATACTTTTTTTAAATTGAATCGATAAATAAATCTTTTGTGAATTGAATAATATTAAATGTTTAGTAAATATTGACTTATTTTGTGCCAAAATTATGAATAAAAATGAAAAATTTTAAAAATGCGTGTACAGGCATGGGAAGAACTGTACCCCTAAAAGGGGGGAAGGAATTATGTTAGGGAATTTTTTTTTTAGCATCGGCACTGCACAATAAAAAGACGCATCGAATGGTGAAAACCGCATTGTTGTACACCAATTATAGTGACCTGTAGGTGTGCGCAAAAAAACTGTTACACATATATATATATATATATATATATATATATATATAAGGCTTCATTTCTGAAATAGTATATTAGATAAGCAACTGAAAACGAACTTGATATAGTTTAAAATTTTGAACCATAGCCTATAATCCGTTTGTAATACGCAAGATCATGACACATCTTAGATTAGAATTTTTAAAAAATCAGAAAATATAACAAAATTAACAAGAATTTTGGAGCAAGTGTAGTTTACGTCCCCCTGACGCAAAGAGGACACAAACTACACTGGGTCAAAGTTGGGGAACGTAAACTACACTAGGATCTTTAGGATATATTTTTTAAATGAATCCATCAAATAAAACGTTAAAACTAACGAAAATATTACGATTTAACCTAACCATTCGTCAATTTATATATATATATATATATATATATATATATATATATATATATATATATATGTAGGAGAATTATGACTTCTGATTAATCGAGGCCCATGGTGTAGTGGTTAGCATATCTGACCGGCAATCGGAAGATCCCGGGTTCGATTCCCGGGTGGTTACCTCATTTTTCATTTGTTCGTTCTTTCTCCTCATCTTGTGCGGAACGTTCTTCTATACAAGCGTCGTTCTTTACATTAATTATACTGTGTGTTGTTTGCAGTTAAAATGTGTGTGTGTATATATATTATATATATATATATATATATATATATACAATAAAACACCTATTCTTTATTACAACAAATATGCAATGGTTGAGAATGTTTTACTAAATAGTTTATCATACAAAATGCTCACAATTTGTCATAGATTAACATAAATAACACAGCTATACCTGGTTCATAGTTACTATTTAGTTCATAATTAGTATTTGGTCCATTCCCCATTATTGTCTATTACATCTTGTAATCTGTGAGGCACAGATGCAACATGGTTATGTATGATGTGTGGGTTTCTTCGGAACATCTCCCACTCAGCCATAGTGTGATCCAGCAGCTGACGGCTGGTCCGCTCCTGCCCCGGCTCCCACGAGTTCACCACATTCCCACACACGTTCTGAATGGGGTTGAGGTCACTATTAATATAGGCATCAGCCACAAACCGATGGGGATATTCTGCTTCATGCAACCGTCACCGTACGGTTTTTACTGACACGCCCATATGTAGTCTCTCCTGGACGGCGACAGCAAGTAACCATGTCAACACCACGGTTTGGCCCATCAACGTCATTTCACAAACATTAGTATAGTATTGTATGACTTTATAAGTATATATAATATGTTTATGCTAGTATAACCCTGGATTATTCTTATGTGATTTTGATAATCAGCTACTGTTATTCAGATCAAAACTATTAACAAGTTCTTTGTGTAACAATCGATAGGCTATTTCCCACTAACTCTCTCTGCCCCTATACTCGCTCTCTCTCACACTGTCTCAATCTTTTTCTCGCTCAATGTCACTACATATATCTATAATCGTGTAGATTCGTAAGTTAGTAAAGGTTTAAGGCTGCAAACGGACTCTACAAACAGCTTTATTAGTATTGTTACATAATGATTTAATATACCCGAGACTGGTAGGTGGGGAAGGGGAATGAGGGAGTGTGGAGGATGGTTGTGTAATGTCTATTTTTGGTTCAAATTCACAAATATATAAAAAGTTGTATTGTGGTATCTGTTCATATAGACTTGCAGTAATCATAATGGAACCTTATTACTGCATAAGACTAGTAAACATGGAGTTCAACGCTGTTCACGATCATAGTACTCGTTTATCTTTATGAACACAGACATTATAATATAATTAAGAGCCATTCAAAAATTACGTAACGCTATTTTTGCTAAAACTTGACACCCCAGATCCCCCAGGAACGTTCTGTAAGGCTAGTCCAGGCACCCCCTAAGATGTTATGTAACACTTCCCCCACCCCACACCCCACACGTTACGGAACGTTACAGTGGGGGGGGGGTCAGGTTTTAGCAAAAATAGCGTTATGTAATTTTTGAACGGCGCCTTACCTGTATGTCAATGTTATATGTTGTTGGATTCGGTTGTCCCCCCTCCACCTTCCCCAGTTGGGGTACCTTCTACCTTGACTATCGCTGCGGCGTTGCCACATGTACGGAGTCGCCTGTGAGGCGAGGAACATTACATATGCGGGCAACTGTACGTATCGCATATTGTCCTATAAAGGTATTTCTAACTGGCCGATCACCCAACGGAAGTATACAGAAAGAGGCAACAGTTTTCAAAGAAGACTTATCCATCTGATTCCGGCAGGAAATAAATTTATCATAAAATAAAAGCTAAAAGTATATTTTCTAACACTTTGTTAATCTAAATAAATACAAGTTTTAAGTATAAACTCCAAAATTTTAGGTATACAGTATAAGATGCAAGAGTCATACATCTGTAAAACTTTAATTAGAACGGAAATTTTTATAAACTTTTGAGGCGATACCATAAAATTCCCTTTTCAGACCTAAATAAAAAAATAAAAAATAACCAAATCATATTCAAATATAACGTATACTTTAGGTAGACTTAGATTTACTGTATAAAAATAAGGTACAGGAAACAAAAAAGAATGAGGGTCTCTGTATTTTTTATTGCTTAAATGTATGTCTGTGTCTGTCTGTCTGTCTGTCTGTCTCTGGGATATTATAACCAGAATCATACCTCAACTGAGTTGCGATGGGAATAAAAATTTACTCAAAATCTGCTTAAATGCTAATCAGCAAGCGCTAAAAAAAATTAAGTCAAAATCAAACTCCGCTCGCCAAGCTCTAAAAGGCGCTTAAGTCTGAAACTACTTGTCGCGCCATTTTGAATTTCGAATAAATTTCAGATAATTTAACTGAAAATTAAAATTTATAGGAATAGGGATGGGCACACCCTAAAAATGTTCACCGCGCAAGCAAAATGTTCTGAATGGTTTTATTTGTTATTTGATTTACATTATTTGTACTTACTGTATTTCTACTGCTTCACACCTATCCTGAATTCTATTTGACGTCATTGGTAGCACGCGACCCATATTCTGAACGAAAGGAGATTTCGGAATGACGACAATTTTCACTATTTACTGACTAAATTAAGTTGGGAAACAGATATAATGACGTCGAGAAAAGCGAGCAACCTACAATGTGTTAGAATTTATCGCAGAGGAAGACACGTAACACTATTTCTAAACAATCTGAATTCAACGAAATTACATTCTTACTCGTCAGACACCAGTGAAAAGACTCTTATCGTTGTTGTAAGTTGCGTGATTCTGCATTTATTCTAACAATCGGGATGAAATGAAAAGAGGGCCTGCAGCTTAACGTGTAATCGGAATCACGGGTCATCTTATCATCTAAACGCAAACGACGGTCGCCCATCCAACTACCACTCAGACCCAACGTCAATTAACTACGCTTATGTGTCGAAAAACAGTATGGCGACAGAGCCTGAAGAAATATATACATTAAATTAATGAACCCAAACAATTCGCAATATGTAAATACTTAAGGGAATTGTCTTTCAAATTTATTCACAGGGCCGCAGAATTAAATTTTTTCTTTAATAAAAAAAATTATTGCAAAAAAGTTTTTAAAATTCCCCAAACTTAAAAACAGTTGGACAAAACTTTTTAATTTCACTTTTTGGAGTGGCTAAAACATGCTTTCAAAAGTTCTTTTTTTTTTTTACTTTTTGTCTTTTTTGTTTAGTAAATCGGTAACAATTTAAAAAATTTCGTTAAAATTTCATTTTTGTATTCCTTAAAGACCTCAAATAGAAGAAACTTAAAAATGTTTAAGTTACTTGGAGATACTGATGCGCCTCTTGGGTCTGAAATGCGGTCTAATTCTACCAAAATATACGCGTTTTGCCCACCCGTTTTCCAATTACGGAAAGAATTATTTAAATATAATTAACTTGTTTTGTGTCCTGTCTAGTCTGGGCATGTATCATGTTGGTATTATCAGAAGATATACTAGTAGTATGCTGATATATGGTGATAAATGCTCCTACTTCCTCCATAAAAATATATATAACCTTGTTAAACCTTGTTAGGGTTCCGTGCGTCGGTCTTTCTTCACACGAAGGTCAAGCTGGTGACCCCGCCTCTAGTTCTGGCTTGGTGGAGGAGCGAGTTGCTCTCTTGCGCTCTCCACCGTACATAGCCAGGTACACCCGAATCATCTGGTACCGTCCTGAGCCAGGCATCTAGTCTTCTCTTGAAGACTTCAACTTTGACTCTTCTGAAGAAGCTGAACATCTTTATCATACATAATAATTGTCTATCCAGTCGTAAACTAGGTAATATAATTAATAAAAACAAGGAAAAGGATAGGATCCAAGACTGAACCGTATGGAACACCATACTTGACCAATTTAATGTTGTAGATATAATTTTTTATTCTGACAGATTGGTATTTGTAAGGTATCTTTGAAACAAAATGGCTCTACATTAACTGCATTCAGCTTTTTAATAATTTTTCATGACTTACAAGGTGGAAAGCTTTGGAGAGGTCTAACAAGGCGAATATTATTATTATTTCATTGTTTTCCACTGCTACATGGGTTTTTTTCATTTATTGTTTAGAGTGCTGTCTGAGTAGATAAATGTTTTTGTATCCGTGCTGAGATTATGTAAATAGGTTATTTTACTCGAGATGATCAACTCTATTACTACAATATTTACAAAATTTAAAGAGAATCGGTAGGAAAGAAACTAGTATGAATTTTGTAGGATCTTCTTTTTCAGTTTTTATGTATTGGTGTTAGAACTGTGTGTTTCAACTGCTTAAGAAATACACCTGTAACTATCGAAGTATTGACACTCGTGATAGATATGTGGAAGTTACTCTTGGAGAATCCTTTATGTAATGTAGAGATACTTTATCGATCCCCACTAAGTTAATGTTCTTTAAGGTTCTAACTATGTTAAGGAGTTCTGTATGTGTGATTCGTTTTGGTCGATATATTACTTCTGTGGTAGAAAAAGCAAAAATTTTACTATTTTTGCACACCATCATTCTATAAAATAAAGATTGGCATACTTTTTCACTATTAAAGATTACTGTATGGGGAAAGTCTACGTGTGACTGCTGTGATCACTATCTTAAGAAATTGCCTTATGTTCAGAATTTTTTTCATAATTATATTAAAAATTCGAAAATTTCGTTTATAAAATAGAAAAAAGGTATTTCGTTTACATTCGCAAAACATATTATATGTTAATATAAATAAATATTTTATTCGTAGTAAAATTATGTTATTTAAAACCTTTTCATTTTCAAATATAAGGTATAACAGCAGATTTACTGCACAAAAGCCCAAATATCGCATATATTTAAATTTTAAATTTCATGAGTAGAAAACCTGATGTCGTAAAAAAGATTTTTCGAGGATTTTGCATAAAAAAGGCAAAGATTATATTCAGATGGTGGTCTTAAAAAAAATATAGCTAGAATTTTCAATCAAAGTAAAATTGATGAATTGAACCAAAGTTATCACGAAATATCTGGAGATTCTTCGCATGTAGCATTATGTGCTATAGTGGATTTGCTGCTTTACGAGTCAATTACTTCTACAGTAAAGAACATTGAACTTGAATTTAATAAACTACGTTTTCCATTGTGGTTTTCATTTCTGTTTACTATGACGTGATCGTACGCATAAATGTATCGATGTAACTTATAAAATTTTAATAAAAATTTTTCACATAAATCAGTAAGCCATTAGGGTCCGAAAATTCCAACCACCACAAAAAAAAAAAATATATATATATATACAGTATATATAGGAGAGAGAGAGAGAGAGAGAGAGAGAGAGAGAGAGAGAGAGAGAGAGAGAGATTTAAAATGAAAAGGGTTGAATAATTTTAAATTTAACTTTTCTTCCAAATTTATCAGAAAAAAATAAAATTAAAAGTTTTTGTTTTTCATTCAAATCAATTCTTTATTTTCTCTTTATTATGAATGGAAGGAAAATTGTTTATGATATTTTTACTCGTTTATTTTTAACTTGCATTTTTAATTAAAAAATAAAACTACATTCATTTATATAACCTGACAATACAGTACTAGTCTGAAAATGTGTAATGCTAAAAGGCAAATCTTTTTTGTGTGCATAATAATAAACCTTAAAAAGAACGGGACAAGAATAACAAACAAAAATTTCAGTCATAAAAGCAAAAATATTTAGCGGCATGTATCACTGAGACTAGAATTTTCATCAAGATGTGGGAAATTCTTACATCGAAAAAGTGCCCTCAGGTGATGACAGTATTTTCATCAAACTTCGATGCTTCATAAAATATTTTTCAGGGAACTGATCCCTTGAAAATAATTTAATCAAAATGAGTGGTGCCATCTATTGGAGGAAATGTCACATAAATACCTTGTGTAATTACATACATATCAGTTTTATGCTAATCAAAAACAACATACTAAAGGCAACTTAATTTTTAAGAGTAAATACATTAGAAATAATTTCACCTTACGTAAGTGAGATTCGAACTGATGCCAGTGAAAAGTCGAATTATAAGAGCCGCCACATTACCCACTCAGCCGTAAGACGATATGATATACTAACAGAATTTTGTATATATACTCTTTTGCATTGGTTCAGTATGTATATTTTAATATGTATACTGTTTCTGTATATATTTATTTTTTATTCATCGATGCATTCATAGTTTGAGTAGAAATATGAAGAGTTAAACATCTTTTCACATAGAGCACCATCCCGCCGATCCGCCCATTTCAAGATACGAGCAGCTCATAGCAGCATTGCCAAGCAAATAGGGGGTGAAAGTACGGACGAACCCTTTGTACGTGGTTCATCACCATTGAAAACAACAATGCTCGGTGTTAGTCTAGTCAAAAGAACATCCATATCCGTATCTTAGTAAAATTACTGTCACTTCGTGATTTGCTTCGTGTTGAGGGATAGAAAAAATAATCCTTAAGAGCTTTTCTCCTATGTGTTTTTCACGATAATCTATGCCTTAGACTTCTTAAACAGTCATTTCCTCATACTTTTACGTAAAGTTTAGTCAGAGAAACAAAGTTTCGTCAACTGTCTCCAAGCAGGAGATTTATTTTAAAATTCCTTATAAGTGTGACAGAAAGGGCGATGGAATCTTTGAAGATTTATTAAAATATTTTATTCCCAAACTGATGTAAATATGTAAGAAAGTTTATATTTTAAAGTTCAATATAGGTAATTTCTTAAAAGTAAAACAACCTCTGCCTCGACTTCTTCGCTCAAATCTTAAAATTGTATTTCCTTCACCAAAGTTTAGAATGAATCAACGCAGAAAGGGGAATATTCAGTGGACTTCATATCTTTAGTCCATTATATGAAATCATTCACCGCAAGCAGATCATCATCATCATCATCATCCACTAAAGAAACAAATATCTTTAAAAGGCCAATATCACGTAACATAATTGATTTACAATAACTGAAATTAAAACTTGCTGTAAACCCAACAAGACAAGTTCATTTTAGTTACTGTATATTAATTCTTTCATATCTTAATCTGCAGCTTTTCACTAACCGTTTACTCTGTATTTAGGTCATGTCTTCCAATATTTTAATGTTTTGAAAATTATGCTTCTTTAATGTTGCCATTAATTATTTTAAATACTGTATTTTCCTTTTACCACATTTACTTTGATGAATTTACCTATAAGATAAATGAACGTGATTAACGTTCTTAAAATATATATTTCCATAATCGTGCTTTCATTTTAAGCTCTTTAAATATTTACTCGAAGGATTTTTATTACTAGTTTTAATTTAAAAAAGTAAATAAAGATTTCTCTGATTTTTCTTGAATTGTGTTTGTGATAGCTTTGGCGTGGAATTGAGAAAAATTAGAAGAGGAGAACTTTAATATATTTAAGCAAATATATATTTACAGGCAACAGAAAGTAATTTAAATGTTAGTCAAAAACGAAGTAGCATATAGGGTGTCCATAAATGATTACCCTGATTAAAGCACGCTATAACTTTTAAATAAACACTCGTATTCAAACACAGTTTTAATCATAAGTAGATAAATATACAAAGTTTTGAAACATAGTTAATGAACTTAATAAGCTTCCACATGTGCACCCCTAGTGGCACGTAAAATGTCTAAACGGTGTTCACACTCACGCCACACATTTTCCAACATTTGTGGGTTAACTGTTGCAATTGCATCCGTAATGCGTTCTCGCAATGTCCTGATATCTGGAACAACTGTTGCATAAACCAAGTCTTTAACATGACCCCAGAGAAATAAATCCAGCGGGGTAATGTCTGGTGATCTTGGGGGCCATGGGATTGGCCCGTCCCTGCCAATCCATCGATTTGGAAATGTTGCGTCGAGAGTTTCACGAACAACATGCGCCCAATGAGGGGGTGCCCCATCTTGTTGGAAGATGACAGTTGGCTGCCTGTCCTGCAGCTGGGGGATGGCGTAATTGGTGAGCATATCCAGGTACACAGTTGCGGAAACTGTGTTCTCAGCGTTTGTGTAGCACCTTGTGCACCGTAGACTTCGGTATCTTTAGTTGGCATGAAGCTTGTCTCACCGATTTCCTTGGTGACCGTGTGAAAGCAGTTTGAATGTTTTCCACCGTCCCATCGGAAACTGATGGTCTACCACTGCTCTTTCCCTTTTCCACGTTTCCAAGAATTTTTTCATCCACTACTTAATTAACTTCACATCAGGTGGATTCTTTCCATACCTTGTTCTGAACCTTCGCTGAACACTGACAGGAGATTTTGTTTCTGCAAGCCACACAGCACATTGTGCCTTCTCTGTCACAGACGCCATCTTAACTGAACATCTACTACAGAGCTCCTAGCGGCGAATGCGGTAGACGAAACACACCAGCACAGAAACTCTATGCGTGTACGAGATCACCTGTAAAAAGAAAACGGATGTAAGATTCGTCATTAAAACATGAGAGCATACTGTTTTCAGGGTAAACATTTATGAACACCCTGTATTTTGAGCTTTTCCTTCGCTTGCATTATCCTATATTTTTGTGTGATCTGACATTTTACCATCTTAAACTACAGTATATTATTGGAAGATATACAGTGTCTGAAAAAAGGTCGCTTAATTAAAAGCATAACATTTCCAAAAAGCAAAATATTTACTAATTAGTATTATTGTTTTTCTTTGGATATTTTATTTGTTTTGATGTAATAATTAAATCCCGCCCCCCCCCAAAAATCATGTTTCTTGGAAAACTTTTTCCAAAACTGTACAGTCAGAAAATAAAGTCTTTCCTTCCCGTAATTGAAAGTAACATTATATTTACCTAAAGAGAGTTGGGAAATGGAAAACGATGTTTATTGGGAAGGTGGGTCGTCTAGAGAGGGTGGGAGAAACTTGAGTAGAGGTTATGTCTGAAGAATACTTTGATGAAATATTTTAAATCCTTTTTCACTTTTACTCGTTCCCATTTTATTCTCAGTTGAAAAAGGTAAAAATAGAAGTAGGTACTTCAAATAAGATTACTCCTAAAAATACCCTTTCCTATAGCAAACAAAACAAAAATCTTTTATTCTTTAACTTCCTCGCTTTTATAAAAACTTATGAAGCATATAAACGGATGTAGTGGTTATATGTTTTATAAAGGGAAGGGAGATGGAGGAAGCATGGTGAGATAATGTAAATATTGGCCTTTTCTCTGAAAAGACTCGCATGATCAGTCTCCCCCCCCCCCCCCAACCACTTTGGCTGCGAAGTTTTTGACTCTTTTAGTAAAACGTTGAGGAACATCTACTCCAAATGGAGAGGACAGTTAGGATATGTGATCCATTACCAGACTGTTTACAACCAATATTAAAAGTGTGCTTCAGTTTTTGTAGATAAATTAAAGTGTCCTTCGCTTTTCTACACATGGCATTTATATGCTCTTCATAACATGAGTTTATCAGAGATAAAACCTAAATATTTTGAGTGACCTAAAAATGAGTATTAACAAGTATTATACTTTATTTTTGTTACTTATTTTATTTTAATTAGTCAGGAGAGCCAGAAACTGGCACAGTGTTCAGTCCAGATGATTGAGGACCATTGCTTTAACTCCTGGATTTTTATTACCAGCAACATCGGAAGTCAAACCCCCACGACCTCAGTGTCTTCACTTCACTTACAGGTAAGCGGTGTCGCACATCCACTCGTAAATTTGGTAATATCATTAACAAGGAAAAGGATCTACTTCTGGTTCACTGCCGGAGATAGAATCTTTATTCTGGTGAACTGGCACCTATTTTGAAGAGTCTCCGAGCCAAAATTTATCCACATTAACCTCAATCAAAATCTTTAAGTAATTTATTAGAGTTCTTTGTATCAAAAGCTTTGGGTACGTCTAACAGTGATAAGTATAAGTTCATTGTTCTCCATTACTGCAGCAATTTCTTTAGTTATTGTTAAAAATGTCGTTTCAACAAATAGATGTTTTCTGTACCCTGCTCATATTGTGAAAATAGAATATTTGAGTCAAGATAATCGATTACCTCGTAACTTCGTAGCAGTTCCGTGCGTTGGTCTCTCAAGAAGGTCAAGCTTGTGGCCCCGCTTCTAGGCCTTGCTTGATGGAGGAACAAAGTGCTCTCTTGCGCTCTCCATCGCACATAGCCAGGTACACCAGGCTCATCTGGTACCTTCCTGAGCCAGGCATCTAGTCTTCTTTTGAAGACTTCAACTTTGACCCCTGTCTTGTTACAAATATTTCTAAAATTTTAGAAAGAATCAAGAATCAGTAGGAGAGAAACTAGTTTGAAATTTGCAGGCTCTTCTTTTCCATTTTCGACATCACTATCGTGTCGTTGTCGTAAATTCCAGAGAAAATGCCTTAAATTGGAAAGGTATCACTTTTAATTATTGCAATTATAAAACTTTTGTAATTTGTAGTCAGCGTGCAACTTTTTTTAAAAATTGAAGATAAGCTTTTTTTTCGCAATGTAAGTAAATTTGTTTAAGAGAATGAATATTTATTATTCATAAGTGTGAGTTTAGGGATCAGACTGCGTACTGCATATTTTGAAAATCTTATTACAATACGGTAATTATAATATGTTTGTTCGGTCAGTGCACCCGTCTCGATGGCCTTCTAATTATATACTGGTGTTACAGTTGATGTTTCCACTACTGAAGTACTGACAATCGTTAAAAGATATACATTATTTGGTGCTACTGTAGTATGCGGTCTACCTACGATTCGGCGGTCTACCTTTTAATTATAGCTTCTTATCTTGTTTACTAATTGTTTGTTTACATCCCATTGTCAATCGCCCTTGACGATTGGTTAGGTTTAGTCATGATATTTTCGTTAGTTTTAACGAAAATATCATGATTAAACCTAACCAATCGTAGGTAGACCGCATACTACAGTAGCACCCATTATTTTTAGGAAGCCCGCTTAAGTAATGTACATATATTTTATCGATTCTCATCGAGTTAGTATTCTTTAAAATTCTAACTACATTTGAAATTCTGCACTTGATTGGTTCTGATTGGAAGAAATTTTTATCTGAATTCTGCCCTTTAATTTCAATTAAACACTCATTTCTGACAGCTAGAGTTTTCCTTGGACTTTTTCAAATTTTCTTTAACCAACTGACGAGAAAAGTTGAATTGTTCAGCAGTTTCTGGAATGTCATGAATATTCAAGTGGGCTTTATTTACCATCTTCCAAGGTGTAACTTTACATATAATCCTCCAAGTGTCTTGAATGTTTTTTTTACTATCGAATTGTTTAGTTGTATAAAACAGACTGAGCCTGTCAGTGTCTCACTGCTCTCTTTATTTTTACACTTTTTTTGTCTAATTGTATGGCACCTAAAGCACACATATAGCATTTACATTATTTTTTTAAGTATATGCATAGGGGGCCTATATACTGTAGATATGAAGTACATCGATGTACTGTAAATCTATATATGTATAGTATATGCATAAAATGAAAAACCATAGATTTTCTTTAGGTACCAGAAGTACAATTAGACAAAAGTTTTGCATGCATTACTTAAAGTAGCCCTAAATAACCGAATTCAGAATGCGTCTTTGCTTGTGTTTGTACGGTGAAAAAAATTAAACAAGGGAGTGGGGAAAGTATGAAGATTAAAAGACAAGGTAGAATCTTAATAATAATAGTAATTATTATTATTATGCATTTAAATATTGTTATAAGAAACCTTTGTCAACCTATACAGAGGGTTCGGTTATAAGTTGCTGTAGTTTGTTATTTGCTACACCAGTTTTTAGTGGGTGGGGAGGCTACTTCGTGGCCAATGCCGTAACACCGCTTCCCGTCAATCAGCAAAGTTAAGTGGCATTGAGTCTGGAGGGTAGTTGGATGAGTGACCGTCCTCCGTGTTCAGATTATCAAGCGGCCGTGGTTCGAATCCCACGTAAAGCTGTAAGTTCCCTCTGTCATATTATTTTAATTTTACTGTCACTAAATGTAATTTCTTTTCATTTTACGTTTCCAGTAAACAGTGAAGTAAATTAAAGGATTTTGGGCAAATGTAAACAATGTTACTTAAAGGACATACGTTTTTCGGCAGATGGAATATACAAAAGGCTGAAAACAATAGATAGCAGATAATAATTGTCATGGCACAATGCTCAGGCCAGACAAATGCGGCCCATTGCGCTAGTTCCTGTATTATTATTAGCCAATACCATCGAGATTCGAACTCCCGACCTCCACTTTTTCACTTCACTTACAGGTAACCGGTGTTACCCACTGACCTGCGGGCGATGCTTATATAGCTTTCAATAAAAGTAACCAACATAACCACAGTTATATATATATATATATATATATATATATATATAATATATATATATGGTATTTGTCATTTACCATTACTTATTCGGACTATAGTGGATTTAATTTTCCCAGAAGAGTTCCTTGTTCCATGCACGGTCTGTGTTTAACATATATATATATATATGGGAATGAACTCAGAATGGTCCCCTGAGTTTTTTATGATACACACAGACAGTGCATGGAACAAGGAACTCTTCTGGGATAATTAAATCCACTATAGTCCGAATAAGTAATGGTAAATGACAAATACCATAGTTTTCTTTTTCATGATGCTAGCCCGACGTGGGCAACGGGTCACTCGCAAAGAGGTCCCATAAATATAGCTTCCCTCACCAGCTATCTGCAAAGCAGACAGGATCCAGAAGAGTTCCTTGTTCCATGCACTGTCTGTGTGTATCATAAAAAACTCAGGGGCCCATTCTGAGTTCATTCCCATCTTGAAACGGACATGTTATGTGCCTTGAAAAGTGGACGCTCAATTCTGCCAGTTGAGGTTTAAGTTTTGGTTTTTGGCTAAAAATATAATAGTTACCCCTTTTTCTTTTTCTTTGATGCATTCAATCTGACGTGAAGGCAGCGAGTCTTTTGCTTATATTGAGGTTCTAAATGTAGCATGGCTAGGTGCTTTAAACCCTAGATCCATGTCCCAAAGCTGGATCCTGTCTGCTTTGCAGATAGCTGGTGAGGGAAGCTATATTTATGGGACCTCTTTGCGAGTGACCCGTTGCCCACGTCGGGCTAGCATCATGAAAAAGAAAAACTATGGTATTTGTCATTTACCATTACTTATTCGGACTATAGTGGATTTAATTATCCCAGAAGAGTTCCTTGTTCCATGCACTGTCTGTGTGTATCATATATATATATATATATATATATATATATATATATTATATAATATAAAGGGTTGACCAAAGTAAATAGAATTAGGGACACCTTGGGCTTTTTCCAGTTTCTGATTTGCTAATAAAATTCAATAAATAATAACAGCTTTATTGTATCAATATATTTAAAATCGTGTTGCTTCCCCTTTCAATTATGTAAAGCTGACAAGTTTTGGCATTCCATTACTATATATATACACACACACACACACACAGTATATATATATATATATATACATATATATATGTACACTGTATAGTGTATATATATTTATACTGTATTGACCGTCTTCGAATTTTTCTCGTCTTTAAATAAAGCAATTTTTCTTTTCTAAAAAGACTCAATTTTTCTCCGAACCTTAAATCGAGTTTCACCCTTCTTCCACTGTCCTTCCACACAAGAAAATTAAACCAACCAATTTCTGGTGATACGTTTCTATTTCTTTAAGAATTTTTACATTTTACACACACACCCATATATATAATATATAATATATATATATATATATATGGTGACGGCAGCCGGCGCGCAGCAAAACCCAGCTGTTTATCCTTCCACATAATAAAGTGGTTGGCAGATAAATGGGTACCCTGGGTGACCTAGTGGTTAAGACGCTGGGCTGCTGGTGCGGCGTGTTTCGGATTGAAAAGTGAGTGAAAGTGGAGTAAAAAACTTGACCTTCGTCAGAATGAACAATTCGGGCGGAAGCTAACCAAAGGTTACCAAATGTGTGTATTATATACATATATATACACAGTATGTAGGGAATGATGATGGTGATCATGATGTCTGGTGATGATCTGATATATCCGACTTTTGCGCCACCCTGCATATTCAGTATTTAGAATACGCGTGGCATATCTTAGCTAAATAAAGAATGAGGAAGCATTAAAGCTCTTATATCATGTTTGCTTTTTACTTAAGCATTATCTCCTTATATTTCAGTGCTACTTCGTGACACTGCTTCCCGCTGGATCAGAGAAGCTAATTTACATTTGTCCTGGGTAGTAATAGTAGTAGTAGTACAATGGGTGACCGTCCTCCGTACCCGGATGATGTAGCAATCCTTAGCTGAGTCGCATTGCAAGTGGGTTTCCTCTGTCATATGACCTTCTATCAATTATGAACATCCTCCCCCGCCCGGGCCAAAAATTGACCTAATAACTTTTTAAATTGCGTGTCCAACAATCTAAATTTGTTTCGGATCTTTACAGTTTGGCGTACCGCGGATTTTCGAACTGAAAATTTGTATACTGATAAATTTTTATATTCTAATAACGAAAATGGCATTATTTTCCAGGAAAAATATACGCAACATACAAAAACATTATGCGCGCTAGTTTGCATGGCGCATGACCGTTATCTAGTTTACACCACTCATGACGCTTATGACTTAGTAATTTATTGCGATATGTTTTTTCTAAAGATAATCATAAAAGATCGTTTGCCTCAATCAGTTTTTAAGTAATATAGTGCTTGTGTCCTGGAATGTCAAACATGTCAAATAACTAAACTTGCAGTGGATTTTTGAAAACATTATTACAGAATATCCCCTATATGGACAGAATTTTCTGTAGGGTTAAATTATAAATGCAAATATATGAAAGGTTAGAAATTTGTAATAGTTGTCCATATAGGGTTAAGATGCAACCAAATTTTTCCAAGATCATGTTATAATTCCATTAGAAAAGCTGTGCAGAAAAAACATGAAGTGGCTATAAAGACTAAAAATGAGTATACTGTATGGCACTGCAGGAAAAGGATTTGTAACGAGGATGTTTCGGTTCGCACGAATACCTACCTGGCTTGACGGATCAACCATTCCGCTAAAGAAAATAATCTTACTAATTTATTGCTGGGCTGAAGAATATCTTCAATAATTAATTATTGTAAGAAAGAACTGGGAATATGTCACACAACGACAGTAGATTTTCACAATTATTTAGAAGTAAGATTGATCTATTATATAGACCTAACCTGACCTAACCTAAATTAGAAATAAATATATTAAATTAATTACAGGTGTGCGCGGAGTCAATTTTAAAACATCCAACAGTTATTGGTGGAAAAAATACAACGGTGGAAACAGATGAAACCTACTTCAGCAAGCGAAAATATGACAGAGGAAGGGCTTTGCAAAGCAGTAGATATTTGGTGGTATATACCGTGGGACAAATGAAGTATTTTTTATGCTGTTCTAAATAGAAACGCAGACACATTATTGGCTTGCATAAGCAAACATACGACCAGGCACAAACATCATCACTGATATGTGGAAAGCATATGAAAATATAGAGAGAATTGAAGGCTACTATTACGTACATCAAAAAGTTAACCATAACGAAAACTTTGTTGATCGATCCAGATTCCCGTGCTCATACTCAAACAATAGAGAGCACCTGGCACACCTTAAAGCAAAAAATAAGCGACAGTGTGGCACTCATCGCCAAATGATTGATTCATATTTATGCGAGTTCGTATGGAGAAAAAAAGGTATGCAAATGAAGATTTATTAAAGTATTAAATATTGCAAATTTTAATAAAGGATATTATCTGCGTTTTTTTGTAAAACCCACTACATAATTTAGATAACGGTCATACGCCATGCAAACTAGTGCGCATATAAATGCAATTATTTTCATATGTTGCGCATATTTCTCCAGCAAAATGACATTCTCCTTATTAGAATATAAAAATTTATTAGTATACAAATTTTCAGTTCGAAAAACCGCGGTACGCCAAACTGAAAAGAACCATTGATTCAATAGCCAAAGTTTGAGTTTCAAATGGAAATGAGTAAAAATACTATTTGAAATTAGTTGAAAAATTACTCATTCGCTTCGTTCAAATACAGTAGTTCCAACCAAAACTGGATCCACTCAAATTCCACTTTTTCGTTACCTAACCAATGAATAATTTTGGATCACCTGAAGATCAGGGCCCCCAGCCTCAATTACCAAATGATATCTTCGTTAAAACTAACGAAAATATCAGGGCTTAACCTAACCAATCGTCAAGGTGTATGTACAGTTGACCTAACCGGGCATTCAATTTAATTTACTACTATATTTGGTAATGTAAAGCAAAAAACAAGAATACATGGGAACCCTGATCTTCAGGTGATCTATAATGTCTTATGTAAACGCAAGTAAAACAAATGTAAATTGTTATTAAAATGTATACACTTCTGACAGTAAAACCCACTCTAATAGACGAAGTTTATTTCCACAACAGTTTCGATGCCCACTGGCATTCTCTTCGGGTGACTACAGAAAAACGAATGAACAAAAGTGAATAAGGAAACAATTCAGGAAAGGTAAAGAACATTCAAGAAGGCCAGAGACCATTAAGAAATTCACACCTAGGTTAGATTCCGTTCACTCGACACCAGAAGGGATTTTTTTTTACCAAGAATCTCATTAAAGGGTTCAGCTTATAAGTAAGTACCTCCGCACAAATTAGAATTATCTTCTTGTTCTATACATACAAATTCCATTATTTTTCTTTTGACATAATTATTACATTTATAAAGTAACTTACTTGATTCCCAATCTATGGCATGATTACACAGGCCTGCGAAAGAACTTTGTAAGAGTTGTTTTCTTACTAATAAGTAATAACTGATTTTATATAATTCAACTACACTGATTTCGAATAAGGTGTCCATTTTTTTTTCTATCACGTAAGGGTTTTCTGCAAACTGGAAGGGAAAAAACAACAAATAAATATTATTTATTTCAATTTACATTAGGTACCTATTTCGCTTTGTTATACTAATTACAAATGCAAACATCTTTAAAAAGAAAGAAGACTATTAATATCAATTACATATTCATCTTTATTTGTCCCGAATTTTCTTGTGAGATCTATGCCTTTTAGTCTCGAATGTACGCGCTGTTCCTTTTCTTCTATGTAATAATTCTGGAGTATCCGTTTCAACATCCAGCAGTAATCAGCCATCATGCTGGTGTCTCACCTTCCCTGATATCTCTTCTCCATTTCTTTGATGTCTTGGTGAAACCGTTCTCCTTGTTCTTCGATGAGTGCTCCGAGATTCTTAGGGAAGTAATCCAAGTGTGATTGTAAGAAATGTAATTTAAAACTCTTATTACAACAACTCTGAACTTATTTAGCATGTTGTTCACATTTTGGTAATTTGGGCCCTTGTTGTTCCCCAAAAATTTGCTGATAACATCCTTAAAAGCAATCCACGCTTCTTTTTCAAAATTGTTCATTGTTCTTTCAAATTGTTCATCCAAAGTCAGTTTTCTAATCTGGGTACCAACGAAAATTCCGTCTTTCAATTTTGCTTCCGAAAGAGTTGGGAATTTACCACACAGATACTTAAAACAATCTCCATCTTCGTCCAATGCCTTAACAAATTGCTTCTTCAAGCCCAATTTTATGTGAAGCGGAGGTAAAAGGACTTTCTTCGTGTCAACCAAACTTTCACGTTGAATGTTTTTAGAACCAGGTGTCAGGTTGACTGCGTGGCCATTCCTTTTTTATCCAGTGCTGAGTTCTTGCTCGGCTATCCCATTCACACAAAAAACATGGAAACTTCGTATAACCTCGTTGTTGACCTAACAACATACAAATCACTTTTAAGTCTCCACAAAGTAGCCAACCGTGTTCTTTGTAGTTAACCTTAGCTAGAAGCAGCTCAAGATTTTCGTACGTTTCCTTCAAGCCGAATGAGCCACAGGAACGGATGCATACAAGTTACCGTTGTGAAGGAGGACGCCTTTTAGACTTCTTTTGGAGGAATCAATGAAAAGTTTCCACTCATTTGGGTCGTAGACTGCAGCGCCTAGCTTAAGTATTAGTTCAGAAACATTGTTGCAATATGCCAGTGAATTTTCTTGAGAAAAATATTGGAGGAATTCTTTTTCTCGATTTCTGTACCAGTAAAATGACGTTCCGGGAGAAAATAAGTTCTTTGCACGAAGTTTGGATCCCAAAATCTCTAAGAATCCTTTGGGAGACAAATATTTTACCAAATCATTAAGTTCACTTTGTGTAAACAATTGGGGTTCCTTTTTATTTCCTTTTTATTTTTAGTATTGTAGCCTTGCACGTTACATGAACAAAAATAGCAGTCATTGTTGTGATTTCTAGGCTCACGCCAGACCATTGGAATCCCAAAAGGTAAAGAATCCTTTTTACCTTTACTCCACAGTCTAAGTTGTTCAACACAAACACTGCAAACTTTATGTGGAGCCCATGATTTGTCTTGATCCCCAAGTTTCATTCCGAAGTACGCATAGTATGCTTTCTTGACGAAGTCTGTAATATCTCGCCTTTGTTTTTTCACAGTAAATTTTCCACAAATATAACAATGTTTGGGCTATTTACACACCATCTGGTTGCCATACCGACAAAAACAAATTTCAAAAGAGAAATATAGTCACCGCGCACCTTTGAATAATAAAGAACTATAACCTCGCACGCACTAGACAGACTGACTCATCTCGTGGCTTGTCAATCACTTATATACTAGCGGTGCGTTTCTCGAATGTTCTAGAAGACACTGACGTCACTTCTGATCTGGAAGCATTTATAGGCAGTAGTTTTTAATCAAACTTTAATTGAGTCAATTTTAATGAAAATTACTTACATATGTAATATGAAAGTGTGAAAAATCTGTACGTGATGACGAAAAATGGATATTATTTTCGGAATCAGCGTGCAAAAATTACTGTATAAGTAATAAAATATTTCTGACAAAACCATCGCAGGCCTGTGTTATTTTGGCTGGCGTGAGAAAAAATTGCATTATTAGTGTTACAACATCTGAAGGCATATTTATGTTCTTTAATACGAGTTTCAATATTTCTTCCAGTTTCTCCTACATATACTAAATCACAATTTTTACAGTGAATGCTGTAGACACTAGCTTTCTCCTGTTTTGCAAAGTTATTCATAACCAATTTACTTTTTGCAGTAGACGAATATTTGAACGCCAAATCAAACCTAAAATCTTTCGTCAAAGGTTTCTTTCTAAGCCGGAAATGTAAGACAAACTCAAATATTGTTTTTGGTTAACTAAAGGTTCCCGAGGGGCATAAAAAGATTTCCTGGCTTTAAAATACACCTTTCTGACAAACCACTCAGGATATTTTAAATCCTTAAAAATGTTCCAAATCTTTGAATTTTCAGAGTCCAGCAAATGTGAGCTGCAAATCCTGAGTGCTCTCAGGAACATGGAAGAAATTAAGCTTTTAACACCACCAGCATGATATGAAAAATGAATATACAAATTGCAGTGAGTGGGTTTTCTATAAATAGTGAAATTGGGCTTTCCATTTTTGTTAATGACCAAAACATCTAAAAAAAAAGGTAATTGTTTGTCGTTTTCCCATTCATATTTAAACTTAATAGAGGAAACAAGATTATTTAGTGACAAAGAAAGTATCAAAGTTGTTCGAGTTGTCAGGCCAAAATGAGAAAACGAAACCAAATTAAATTACTGGCATTGTAACAATTCCTACTCATAATATTCCATGTATAATGTACTCAATATTGGGGATAAAGGGGACCCCATTCCCATATCAAAACGTTGTAAATAAAATTCCTCACCGAAGGAGAAGGCATTATTGGTGACAGTTTTATCAATTCTAAAAATACGAGTGTGGGCATGTCAAGTTCTACGTTACACGTTGGCAATTTTCTACCTAAAAAATTAAGTACATCATCAGTGGGAACTTTCGTAAACAATGACTCAACATCAAAACTGATCATTTTTCCACGCTTTAAATCTAAGAACATGACTTTATTAATAAAATCATAGGAATTAGTGATGTGCGAGCAGGAAAATTTACCAACTAATGGGGACAATTTATCCGCAGAAAATTTAGATAGGGGTTCCTTTAGTTACAGGTTGTGTGAAATAATAGGATGGAGCGGTATATTATTTTTGAATCTAGGGCAAAAACTTACCGGACAAGAACTCACCACTTAAATGCAAAAGAGGACAAAAACTCACCAGACAAATATTTTTGCGAAATACATACACTTTAGTTTAGATCTTAACATACACTGAGATTTTAGACTCATTGTAGATAACACTGGTCAACTCATTTTATTGCCAATCATATTAGAGTGATTTTGAGGTAACTTTGTGGTGCTGATTCCGAATATGACATCGGTTTTGCTAGATTGGCTCTAATTTATGAGATAATTGGTACCCCATTGAAACACGTAAAAATGCAAAAAATTTAATGTTCAGGCGGAGCCTACTTACAAATCGCATTGAAATTGTCTCAAATCATACAAAAGTAAACACATGAAATACATAATGGCATTTTATTCGGTCTCACCATCTAGAATGTTCCGGTAGTTTCCCATATGCACGCGTTATGGTTACGTTTCCTATTAATTGAGGGTATTCATTATTTAAAGAACTAGAGCCAAATCGGAAAAACTACTTTCATTTTGGAATTCAGCATCCCCAAAATACCCTAAATTCGTACGAATTTCCTGGCAACAAAAAAAATTTTTTTGTTGACCTGTGATAATTGAACTTTTCCGAAACGTCTTATTAAACATATAGCATTTCCTCGTGCTCTTATTTCTCACTATATATATGTGTGTGTGTGTGTGTGTGTGTGTGTGTGTGTGTGTAATTAAGTGGGCATAAGTGAGGTAGAGTGTGTAATAATTCACAGTTGTAGTGGGGTAATTTTCCTGTGAGGTAACACCAGTGGTGTAGTGCTAAATAAAGAAGTGAGGGAACGCATTTTGAAAGTGTTACTCAGATGCGGGGGGGACAATGGCGAGCGCGGCGAGCCCATACATCTGGGGATATTAGGATATATTCCAAGGTTGAAGATGCAGTATTTCCAGTGTCATTAAATATACGACATCCAGTACGATCAATAAAAATAGCTAACAACTGGAATGATTAACTAAAAAAAAGTTAACAACTGGTACGCCGTGGTGACTGTTTCACCGGATCTTTATAGGCTAGCATTACCTCAGTCGAAGCTAAAAGAAATGAAGCAGTTAATGATTCTTTCTTATATTTCTTCTAGGGGTGGGAATTAAAATTTCATGACGTTAGAGATTTGTAAGTTCGGATTTATTTGAAATAGTGAGGGAACGCCGTTCCGTCTACCAAAAAAAGTACGGGAACGCCGTTCCCACGCGTTCCCACAGCACTACACCACTGGGTAACACTTTTGGTACCTCGGAATATTACAAAATTTATATAAAAATTCGGATCACCTGAAGATCAGGGCCCCCCCCCAGCCTTCTTCAGTTAGCCTTATAAGGCTAACTAACGAAAATATCGCGACTAAACCTAACCAATCGACAAGGGTGTACAGTTGACCTAACCGAGCATTCAATTAACCTAGTAGGGTATTCAGTTGACCTAACCGGGCATTCATTTAACCTAACCGGGTTATAAGACTAACTAACGAAAATATCACGACTTAACCTAACCAATCGTTAAGGGCGTACAGTTAACCTGAACAAAAATAAAACTGAAAAATAGCAAAACCAAAATGAGATATAAACTGACCTTCAACGTTGGAGTTGAGAAAATAACTGGCATAAAAAACGGGATACGTTCAGATCTACAGAAGCTAAGGCTAACAAAGACCCTAAGATCCACTCTAAGGCTAGCCCGAGAGAAAGGAAAGAGTAGGGGGTTAAGAGAAGAGAAGAGAATAAGGGGTTAAGTAAGGAGCAACACCTATCATTCGTGGGTTAACATTCATTCAGAAAAAGAGGAAAAGTGTCTCACCATCATCATCCGCCGGCCACTGCCGACAAGTCAGAAAGATAGTCGGAGAGAATAGGAGAGGGGTGAAAGATGAAAAGAAGTAAAATAAGAACGCTTACAAACCATGCAAACACAGTCTTAACTCACTGTCATACCATGCAAACTACAAACATGCAAGAAAAGAGTTACACATGCAAAGTAAAAAAAAAAAAAAGTAGGTAAAGTTAAACAAAAAGTGGGTTAGTTTACGTTATGAGCTACATCTACATTCGTTATGAGCTACATCTATAACGAAAGATTGGTAGGTTGGTGAAAAATTAATATTGGTTGGTTGGTTAAAAACATAACAATTTGAAAGATAAAGAGTAATTATCTACAATGAGTCTAAAATCTTGAAATCTTAAGATCTAGACTAGAGTGCATGTATTTCGCAAAAACATTTGTCTGGTGAATTTTTGTCCTCTTTTGCATTTAAGTGGTGAGTTTTTGTCCGGTGAGTTTTTGTCCGGTGAGTTTTTGTTCGGTGAGTTTTTGTCCGGTGAATTTTTGTCCGTGCCCCATTATTTTTATGGGTTTTGAGTAAGTCGTAAATGTGGGGGAGTTTGGGGTTAATCTGTAAAAATCTTTTAGTGTCAATCGCCGGGACATCTTTTAATAAATTCTCGATAGTTTTGTTGAATTCAGCAGAAAGACGCTTTAGGTGGGGACGATCTCAACGATATGTAAGAGAAACTGGAAGAAATATTGAAACTCGTATTAAGGAACATAAATATGCCTTCAGATGTTGTAACACTAATAATGCAATATTTTATCACGCCAGCCAAAATAATCATGCCATACATTAGGACTCAAGTAAGTTACTTTATAAATGTAATAATTATATCAAAAGACAAATAATAGAATCTGTATGTATAGAGCAAGAAGATAATTTTAATTTATGCGAAGGTACTTATAAGCTGGACCCTTTAATGAGATTCTTGGTCAAAAAATCCCTTCCGGTGTCAGGTGAACGGGATCTAACCAAGGTGTGAATTTCTTAATGGTCTCTGGCCTTCTAGAATGTTCTTTACCTTTCCTGAATTGTTTCCTTACTCACTTTTGTTCATTCGTTTTTCTGTATTCACCCGAAGAGAATGCCAGTGGGCATCGTCGAAACTGTTGTGGAAATAAACTCCGTCTCTTAGTATGGGTTTTATTGTCACATTTCGACCTCCACGTAAAAAAGTGAAGTTTTGCATTTGTATACACTTACTTCACTTAATCTACACTTGTTTCCAATTCCTTCAAACAATTTTTTTTAAATACAATTTAAGTAAAAAATAACTTACAATATTAAAAATGTTTAATTTGGAATAAGTTTTGTTTAAATTTACCTCATGAGATTTAACTTTTCCTTTATAGCACCCCCAATTTCTCCTTTACAGTTTAGGTCAACTGTACACCCTTGATAATTGGTTAGGTTAAGCGGTGATATTTTCGTTAAAACTAACAAAAATATCACGACTTAACCTAACCAATCGTCAAGGGCGTACAGTTGACCTAACTGGGCATTCAGTTAACCTAAAGAACATGGTAAAACAATGGGGGTGCTGTAAAGGAAAAGATCCTTCAACTGAATTCCATAAAATTTTATTTTTATATTAGAACTTCTTTATTGAATTGTGACTTAAATACCATATATTCAGTTATGCACAATATGCAGTGTATATATATATATTGCGTCTCGGTGGTGTAGTGGTTCGCGTCGCTGACTACGAATCCATCGGCCCCGGGATCAAGACCCGATGACGGCAGGCGGCGCGCAGCAAAACCCAGCTGTTCATCCTTCCACACAATAAAAAGAAAGTGATTGGTAGATAAATGGATACCCTGGGTAGCCCAGTAGTTAAGACGCTGCGCTGCTGGTGGGGCGTGGTTCAGATTCTACGTTAAACTGTAGGTCTAAGGTGGAGTGGAAAACTTGACCTTCGTCAGAATGAACAATTCGGGCGGAAGCAAACCAAAGACAAACCAAAGGTACATATGTATGAAGAAATAAATTTAGAAATTTTCAAAATCAACACAAAACTTGGACCATGATGTCACTGAAGAACCAAACTTTATAGGATCTTCATGAATAGTGAACATTACCTCTTAATACTATTTATTGTACAGCGGATGAAACTGACACGCAAAAAACTGGAGGTTCTGTATCAGATGATGCAGAAATTTACAAATCTAGTTTATATAAAATTATTTACTACTGCACACAACATCCATCTTCCCTCCAACGTGCTTTCCTGAATCCTAAAAGAAAATAACCGACTATTTTTTTATTACAATTTTTCGAGGTTGCTCAAACTGCCGGTAATTTGTCGGTTCTTGCCTTAATATTACGCATATTACCCAGAAAATTGATTAGATGAAGCTGAATTAATGCGGTAATATTGGCAAGAGGTAATTTAGAATGTATAGAGTTTCAATATATATATATATATATATATATATAAGCCAATGAAATTTATTATAAGGTTTTGATGGCCAGAACTGGGACGAATGGAGTTTCAAGTTTACGAGAATGAAATGAAGAAGGATTTTAAAGTTTATTTATGTAAAGTTATATCATAATAACCTTTACGTGTGTGGTGAGTGTGTACTGCATTTGATTTGCTTCATCACACACACACACACACACACATATATATATATATATATATATAATATATATTATATATATACACATAAGGCAAACAACACGAATTTACGTAACGAATCTAGGCAAGGAAATAAATTAAGCCTAACTGGATTATTCTTCCCAATGGCTGAAAACGCACGTCTGAATACGTCTGAAAAAATTAACTTCTAAAGGGATACCAAAATGCAACTGAAGTTCCTTATCAGTACCAGCATATAACGGCCTCACTGCCCCAACGCGTAAGAACATTTTGAACCTTATGAAAATAAAAACCCACTCTAATAGACAGAGTATTAAAGAACACAAATATGCCTTCAGAAGTTGTAATACTAATAATGCCATTTTTTATCACGCCAGCCAAAATAATCATGCTATAGATTGGGGATCAAGTAAGGTACTTTATAAATGTAATAATTATGTCAAAAGAAAAATAATAGAATCTGTGTGTATAGAAAAAGTAGATAATTTTAATTTGTGCGAAGGTACTTATAAGTTAGACCCTTTAATGAGATTCTTGGTCAAAAAATCCCTTACGGAGTCGGGGGAACGTGTTCTAACCTAAGTGTGAATTTCTTAAAGATCTCTTAATTGTTTCCTTACTCGCTTTTAGTAAATGTAATAATGGAAGTAATAAATGTGGAAATAAATATAAATGCAACAGATGTAATAATAAAGGTAATATTATAAATTTAATAATTAGCGTAAAGGTAATAATAATAAATGTTAAAAAAATGTAAATGCAATAATAAATGCAGTAATTATGTCAAAATATTAGAATCTGTATGTATAGAACAAGAAGATAGTTTTAATTTGTGCGAATGTTCTTATAAGCGGGACCCTGTAATAAAATGCCCTTCCGGTGTCGGGAGAACGGTATCTAACCTAGGTGCGAATTTCTCAATGGTCTCTGGATTGTTTCCTAATCGCCTTTTTCATTCGTTTTTCGGTTTATAAGTTCTGTATAATAAACAACAATGTAATAACCAATGTAATAATAAATTTATAATTTCTGTAATAAATAATTATGCAATATTAAATGCAATAAATTTAATAATAAATGTAATAATTATGTAAAAAAAAAAATAAAAAAATAATAGAATCTGTGTTTAGAACAGGAAGATAGTTTTAAATTTGTGCGAATGTACTTAATGAAAATGCCCTTCCGGCGTCGGGAGAATGGGATCTAACCTATGTGCAAATTTCTTAACTGTCGGTCCCTGGACTGTTTTTCCCTCTTGTTTTGGTTCATTCGTTTTTCTGTATTCACCCGAGGAGGATGCCAGTGGGCGTCGAAACTGTTGTGGAAATAAACTCTGTCTATTAGAGTGGGTTTTTATTTTCATATTTTGACCTTCACGTAGAAAAAAGTGAAGTTTTTTGCATTTATTTTGAACCTTGTACAGAAGTTCCACAAAACTGGAAATGTTCACAATGAACCCAAAACCAGACGATCTTGGAAGAAAAATTTCATGGTCAATGGATCGGGTGGTGTGGCCCGGATTGATTGATTGACTAGGGTGGTCTCCAGATCTGATTCTGGCTTTCTATTTATGGGGCACAATCAAACACACTTGTGTGAGACGAAACCTCGAACTCTTCCAGCATTCCGTAATACAGAGGTTGTTCAGTGGAGTTATGCCAACAAGTTTGCCAATCAGTACTATTAAGACGGTATTTGTACAAAGATTTGAACGATGAACACATCGAAGAATTTTTTTAAGAAAAAAAAAAAACTATTTTACTATAAATTCTTCAAAAAAAAATTTTATATCACTTTCTAATTCGATTTCCTTTCAATAAAATTTTTATTAGAATTCAAGTACGTGTAAGTTTCCCTATTTTTGGCACTTTCGATATGTACGAGTGCCACTCAATATATTTTGCCCACCTTTTTTCCTTTATTTCCAAGTTGCCTTATAAGTTCCAGAAATTTTGTACACAAGAAGTTACATACCTTTTTTACAAGTTTTTATTTTTCCACATAGTCTCCATCCTTTTATACGGCTTTCCTCCACCTCGAAACAAGGGCCTTTATTCCTTGCTGGTAAAAGTCCGCTGGGTTTCGCTGGAGCCACCTCTTAACCTCCTCAACAACCTCATCGTCACTCTAAACTTTCTTACACGAATAGCATCCTTCATTGGCACAAACAAATGGAAGTCTGAAGGTGCCAGATCCGGGCTGTATGGAGGGTAGGGTAACACAGTCAAGCGCATTTTTGTGATGGCCTCTCTTGTTTGCAGACTGTTGTGTGGTGTTGCGTTATCGTGCAAAAGAAGGACGTCCTCCAGTTTTCTGTCCGGTCGAACTCGCTTATACGTCTCTGGAGTCTCTGTAGGGTAGCAATATATGCCTCTGAGTTGATTGTTTGTCCTTTCTTCATAATGCCCACCAGAATCACCCCTTTCATGTCCCAGAAGATGGTGGCCATAACCTTTCCTGCAGAGGGAACCATTTTGAACTTTTTCTTGCGTCGGGAGTCTACGTGATGCCACTCCATGGATTGGCGTTTTGTTTCAGGTTCAAAGTGGTGTACCCAAGTCACATCCCCAGTCACAATTCGTGAAAAGAAGTCATCTCCTTCTGTCTTGCATCGAACGAACGACTCAGAAGCAATTTCTTTTCTTTGGGCTTTGTGATCTTCAGTCAGTTGGCGAGGAACAAACCGTGAACACACTTTTGAGTATTCCAGTTGCTGAATTATCGTATTCACACTTCCTTCGCTAATTCTTAGCTCGAGTAGTAGCTCCTTGTATGTGACGCGCCGATTTGATCGAATGATGCTGTTAGCACGTTGTACAGTGTGAGATGTGACAGCCGATGCCGGGCGACCGCTGCGTGGCTCATCATCGAGGCTGGCTCTCCCTCTCTCCGATGATCTCACACGTTTAGACCAGCGTCCAACTGTGCTTCGATCAACAACAGCATCTCCGTAAACGTTTTGTAGACGTTTGTTAATATTTCCAACTGTTTCCTTTTTTGCTGTTAAGAACTCGATAACAGCTCTCTGTTTACGACGCACATCACTGTCAGACGTGATTTTCGAAATCGGTTTTATACAAGGTCGTTTAAAAACGGTTTTATACAAGGAGGGGAGGTTCAAACTGGAAAAATCCGGTTATATGAAGCGCAGAAAGTTCAAACTTACGGCCCAAAAGACATTTCAGCTCCATGGCCTATTATTTAGCTAAGAAAAAAGGGTGGGGCAAAATATATTGAGTGCCCCTAGTATATACAACTATGGCCAAAAACGTTGAAATATCTTTAACAAAATTTTGGAATGAGTTACTGATAATGAATTTAGTAACACTTATCAAAATTTGTGAACGTCCTCAGAAAGATTTGTTTCAGTTATTATTTGCTATATTAGTCTATTAGTCCTATGTGATACTTTTTCAATTTTTGCAGTTTCTTGGTAAGTATATTTGAACTACAAAGTGGTATGAAATTCAGTACATTAACGGCACATCATTATTGAGAAGAAGTATGCACGTTTCATTTGATTTTATCAGCCAAATTTCCAAATTTCTAGGGTAATGCAACTCTTTTGGTGAAAGATGTATATGCTGTAATTAGTTTTCCTTATGCTTTCTTTTAACGTATTTGCCAGAAATAAAAGAAGCCTTATAGATATAAGTTTAATGTCATTTAAATCTCTCTCTGACAGTGACGTACTCGTAAGTCAAAGCACAAAAAGAAAAAAAAACAGATTCTTTGATGATGCAACTCTTTGGCCCAAGAGCTTCATCATATATATATATATATATATATATAATATATATATATATTAACCCTTCCGTTTATGGCCTTGGGCGGTTCGAGGTTGACGGGGATCTGGTTAGGTGGCAGCAACGGATTTGTTACTTTGGAGTAGCTGATACTGTGTAAGGAATCGCAGTAGTTTCTCTTATACTACTCTCGATTTTTTCTTGTAGAGGATCGGAGGATTCTTTGGAGCTTACTAAATTCTTTGAAGGTTCCCCGATTCTTCTTGTAGCGTATCGGGAAATTATTTTTCTCTATTTTAAGACTAAGTTCTCTGAAGAAAGCAAGGCTTGAAGGAGAAGACAAAGATATTCTCTTACTGTAGTTTAATACTAAACTGTTACAGGTAATGCTCAGTATCAAAGTCAAATCAGACAGAATCAGAATGATCACTGGAGAAATTCTACAAGTTTATATACATAAATTTTGGTGGCATCATTATTATTTGAGGTTGACCTGTTTTGTTTTTATTCTCAATAGGCTGAATTTTTTGCAAAATATTTGAAGATAAGGTAAATATTTTAGCTGTAACAATGTCTAGACAGATAAGTAAGATATTTGAAGATGAAGCCATATTTTTATTTTAAACCGCATATTGACAAACCTGATGTTATCATGATTTGCCGAGTTAGCTAAAAATGGAAACTGAAATATGCATTTTATTATGGATTAAAATGCAACATGCATATGAGCCAAAATTAAATGCTTAAAATTTAAGATTAACTGTTAAACAAGACATGACTTCAACTTTTACAACAAAGAGAGAATGTATGAAGAAAATGAACATTGCAGAATTTAATACGATTACATTATTAAGCTAAATCTAAAAAAATGATTAAGTAATTTAACAGTAAGCGTTACACGAGTTTGGACTTTATATGCAAAAATGAATACTCTATAAGAATTATTCATATTCATATATATATATATATATATATATATATATATATATATGGACAGAAACGCCTTCAGATATTTTCGCGACTTTTACTTCACAATGGAACCATTGTTCTATCGACACACAGCCTCGACCAAGATGATGTCACATCGTGTGACTCACTCAAGGCATTACCTCTGGAGTGAAGTCACACCTTGCGCCTATTACCTCGAAGAAAAGCTCAGTGGTACGTTAGATCCTCATCATGTAACAACATTGTAACAGGCCCTATTACCCTGGTGTCATTTACCTACTGTAACTTTATATAAAGACTTTAATTTCCTCGCTCGTATTATAATATTGAAGTCATTATTGAAGCACACATTTATACATTTCAAATGATCTTGCATTCAAACAACTGCAGCTTTACTTGTCTCACTTATATATCATTTATTTTGTTTAATAAAGGAAGAAAACTCACTCTATTAATCTCCTAATTAATAACATCATTTGATCTGAAAAGATCTGGTGATCCTAGCTTCAAGCATTCATCATCATTAACAACTTAACCTAATTACCATTTTTATATATTGCCAACGTGACAATCATATATATATATATATATATATATATATATATATATACACACACGAGGGGCGGTCAGAAAATAAGTTTACACGGCGTATAATTTCGTAACTATAGGACCTACATTGATTATGTTTGTATCAGGTGAATTCGTTAATCATTGTTGGCAACACTGCCCGTCGATTCGGCTGCCATCTACCGTACATTGGTTATATGAGTTACTTGAACATGGCGGCTCGACTGGAACAGTGCCCTGTCATTTCTGCAACGATATTCCGAGTGTGTCAGTGGTCAAGAATTTTTCGGGCGCATTGTCACAGGAGACGAGACATGAGTTCATCACCGTACTCCGGAAACAAAACGTGCCAGCATGGAATGGAAACACCCAGGGTCCCCGCGACCAAAGAAGTTCAAGATTGTGAGGTCCGCTGGCAAAGTGATGGTTACCGTGTTTTGGGACCACAAAGGCGTTTTGCTCGCGGACTTCATGCAAAAAAGCACAACAATCAATGCAGCTGCATATTGTTCAACACCGGAACATTTACGAGTGGCCATTAAACGTAAACGTCCTGGACTGCTCCGTAGGACTGGGCAGAAATGACTGTTCCAGTCCAGCCGCCATGTTCAACTGACTCATATAACCAATGTACGATAGATGGCAGCCGAATCGACGTGCATGGTTGCCAACAATGATTAACGAATTCACCTGATACAAACATAATCAATGTAGGTCCTTTAGTTACGAAATTATACGGCGTGTAAACTTATTTTCTGACCGCCCTCGTGTGTGTGTGTGTGTGTGTATATATATATATATATATATATATATATATATATATATATATATATATATATATATATATATATATATATATATATATATATATGCTAACAATAAATTTGTTTATAGAAAAATGAAATTAAGAATTCAGAGCAGTTTTGTCCTTCGTGTTTACATAAACGAATTTAAACTTTTTCAAAAATTTTAGAAGAAATTTCTTAAAAATGGAGTATATTCAGTTTTGTGCTTAAAAAGGAGAATGATTCTAATTTACTATGTATACATAAATATGAATCAATTGAAACAGAATTATAGTGTGTGTGTGGTGTGTGTGTGTGTGTGTGTGTGTGTGTGTGTGTGTGTGTGTGATTTAATCTTCATAGCTAAAATAAAGAGATTTGCTGTACTGAAACATATATGCAAACACGTAACCCAGCATAAAGGGGATCATGACGAGCGTCAGATACAATTCCCCTGCATTCAGTATCCTTCACTCGCCGGTGGGGACAACTTCCTGTTTACTGTGATTGCTTCTTTGATGTTTGTTTGAAATTTTTACGCGGGGATGAACTTGCAGTTAAGATTCCTTTGTGTAAATAGGTCCCTTACATTCCACAAAATACAGACATTCGGGATGAACGCAGCAAAACGCGCGACGTACACAAGCCACGGTGATGTATATAAAAATTGTGGTAAACACTATAAATACAAATGAAACGTGCATATGCCTTTACCATATCAAGTTTAATTTACAGATTATAGATAAAGATACCAAAATATTTGATCCCTTAAAAAAGTATCTTAAAATATGTTCTCAAATATACTTTTATGTTCAACTGTTCGTGCCTGCATTCTATTCAGTATATTATCATATTTATGCAAAGTGAGTTATATTCCCTGTCTGATATTTACAGCATTGTTTGTGCGAGAAAATAAATTTATACCGCATCGAGAATGAATGGTATTTTGTATATGTTTTGGCAAAGGAAAAAAGGCTGATTTCTTCACCTGAAAAATGATCAACGGTTCAGATTGGTAAAAGATGATCGGGATTTAACCTATATAACCCGTAGCTCAGTGGGTAACATTTTTTATTCCTACAGTATAAACAGAGTGAAAAGACTAAGGTCGTGGGCTCGACTCCTGATGGTGTTCACTAATGGTAATCCAGGAATTAACACAATCGACCGCATTAGCTGGCCTGAACGCTGTGTCAGTTTCTGGCCCTCCTAACTGATTAGTATTTTTAACCAAGTCTTATTTGAACTCTGTAACAAGTAATCACACCCTTACCTGAAGTCTATCCATTCAGTGATTTGGCAGTACAGTTAAGGAACTGTAACATACATTGCATAACATGTTTATTACGAGTTAAATAGTCATTCATAAGGCGTTAACAACTGCAAATATACATAAATAACTGTAACGAAAGCATATACAGAAGCAGGCTGAAGTATATACTGTCTCCATTTTTAAGCACTGAATCACTGCATTAACACTTTGCCATTTGTCTTCAGTGTCCGATTTCAGTGCGCTTTATTTTTTTAAGGTTATTATTACTGTTTTATGCATGCAGTTTACACATCCAGGAATTCAAAAACTTCAAAAAGGCAAGTTCAGAAAAAGAAGAAAAGTCGTAAGCTACCATACCTTTGGTTAGCTTCCGCCCGAATTGCTAATTCTGACGAAGGTCAAGCTTTCCATTCCACCTTAGACCTACAGTTTAACGTGGAATCTGAACCACTCTGAACCACTCCCCACCAGCAGCCCAGCGTCTAGGCTACCCATGGTACCCATTTATCTACCAACCACTTTCTTTATTGTGTGGAAGGATGAACAGCTGGGTTTTGCTGCGCGCCGGCTGCAGTCACCGGGTCTCGAACCGGGGCCGATGGATTCGTAGTTAGCGACGCTAACCACTACACCACTGAGGCGCATAAAAATATTAATAAATCTATCAAAGCTAAAGTTTTTTGCAAATGAGACGAATCAAACTGCACATAAAATTGGCATAGAATCATGACTTTCAACATTATTTTGACGGATTCGACAGCAACACAAAACAATTCGTAAAACCACCCACCTTCAGCATAAAGTAAAAATTTATATGATACTGACTTTAGGAAAGAACAATGTTTATTTGTATAAGGGTATTTTAAGCGATTTCGTCAGTGTTCATAATTCTACAAGCTTCGTATCAGATGACACAGGTTCAGTATACAACAATTACATAAGTCTATATATATATATATATATATATATATATAATGATTGTGAAAACACCATTCAGTATGACAGTTAAAGATAAAACACTACCATTATTCTATCAGTACGCCAGAAGAAATGTTATGTTGTCATTCCAAAATTCAAATGTTATTCATACTAGAATCTCGATGGTGGAATAGTTTAAAATTTGTCATCTGGAATTAGTTGGTTGTCGATTCTCAACAATTTTCTATCTAAATACCTCGATATATTGTTGAAAACAAACTTAATTGTTGAAAGCATTGCATAAAGTTCGCGCAATAAAATTGCAAAATCTGTACTTTATACTTCATAGCATTTACAATGAAAAGTTACTTCTGTTTACAATTTTCTTTTGAATTTATTGAAGTAGAAAGAATTTGCATTCAAATACAAAATATTTTGTCTTTAAAAAACGTGCATCGGTATTTAGGTTATTTCAAATAACTGAATGATACCACTCTTATGTTATTCCATTATATATACACAGTATACATATATATATATATATATATATATATATATATATTATATATATATATATATATATTATATATATATATATATATATAGAAAAACTATTGTTACTCCGATTAATGATTTCCTATGGACATCTCCTAATCAGTTGGCTTTAAAAGGTCCCACTCAACTGACCTGTGTATCTATGTACTTAAAGAAACAATATCTAAATATGATAATAAAACCCACTCTAATAGACAGAGTTTATTTCCACAACAGTTTCGATGCCCACTGGCATCCTCTTCGGGTGGATACGAACACGAATGAACCAAAAACAAGAGGGAAAACAGTCCAGAGCCTTTAAAAAATTCGCACATAGATTAGGTCCGTTATCCCGACAGTGGAAGGGCATTTATTAAAGGGACCTGCTTTTTTAAATACATTCGCATAAATTTAAAACTATCCTCTTGTTGTATACATATAGATTCTATTATTTTACATAATTATTACATTATTATTAAATATGTACATTTAATATTATATTATTATTATTACAGAAATTATAAATTTATTATTACATTGATTATTACATTGTTGTTTATTATACAAAAATTATAAACCGAAAAACAAATGAAAAAGGGGGCGAGGAGGGAACAATCAAGAAACCGCTACGAATAAATTAGGTCCCGTAGCGGTTTCTTGATTGTTCCCTCCTCGCCCCCCTTTTTCATTTGTTTTTTCGGTTTATAATTTCTATAATAAACAAAATGTGATAATCAATGTAATAATAAATTTATAATTTCTGCAATAAATAATAATACAATATTGTATTAATAATATTTGTCATATGGACTATAGTCTGCCAATAAACCTTTTCATTTTCATTTCATTTTCATTTCATATATATATATATATATATATATATATATTATTATATATATATAAATAAATTATATATATATATATATATGGTGATAACGTGTCCCCTCAAAAATGTCCCTTTTTTATTTTCCTGTTATTTTATACTGGATGTATACTTATTATTGGAGGTTTCTTCTTCAGAAAGGTAATGTATTGGGGTTTCATTCAACATATACCTATGCTATACCTATACGGAACAATATGGCTCTAGACAATGATCCACCCAACAGAAAGACATATCACGAGTTGTTAGAAAATTCCAAGCAAAAGGAAATGTAAGCATAAGGGTATAATGGTAAGCGACGATCCAC